>CM077655.1:2716248-2762821 GCA_039707465.1 Rhabdophis nuchalis | reverse complement strand
GTAATAGCTTAGAATATACAGTTTGGATGGCTTTATTTACCATCCCTTCCTCCTGTTTTTGACACCACCTCATTTTCCCTTTCTTTTCTCCTTCCCTCCCTTCTCTACTTCCTTCCTTCCTCCTCTCCCTTCCCCTTCCTTCTTCCCTTCCCTTTCTCCTATTCCTACTCTTTCTCTTCTCCTTCCTCCCCTCTCTCCTTCTCTTCCTCTCCCTTCCACCCTCCTCTCCTTCCCTCTTCCTTCCTTCCCTCCTCTTCCTTCTTCCCTTTCCTCTCCCTCCTCTTCCCTCTTCTCCTTCCTATCCTCTCTCCTTCTCTTCCTCTCCTTCCCTCTTCCTTCTCCCCTTCACTTCCCTTCCTTTCTCCTATTCCTACTCTTCCTCTTCTCCTTCCTACCCTCTCTCCTTCTCTTTCTCTCCCTTCCACCTTCCTCTCCCTCTTCCTTCTTCCCTTCCCTTTCTCCTACTACTACTCTTCCCCTCCCTACCCTCTCTCCTTCTCTTCCTCTCCCTTCCATCCTCCTCTCCTTACCTCTTTCCTCCTTCCCTCTTTCCTCCTTTCCTCTTCTCCTTCCCTCCTACTCTTCCTCTTCCCCTCCCTACCCTCTCTCCTTCTCTTCCTCTCCCTTCCATCCTCCTCTCCTTCCCTCTTTCCTCCTTCCCTCTTCTCCTTTCCTCTTCCTTCTTCTCTTCCCTTTCTCCTACTCTTCCTCTTCCCCTCCCTACCCTCTCTCCTTCTCTTCCTCTCCCTTCCATCCTCCTCTCCTTACCTTTCTTCCTTCCCTCTTCTCCTTCCTCTTCCTTCTTCCCTTCCTTCTCCTCTACTCCTACTCTTCCTCTTCCCCTCCCTACCCTCTCTCCTTCTCTTCCTCTCCCTTCCAGCCTCCTCTCCTTCCCTCTTCCTTCCCTCCTCTTCCTTCTTCCCTTTCCTCTCCCCTCTTCCTCTTCTCCTTCCTATCCTCTCTCCTTCTCTTTCTCTCCCTTCCAGCCTCCTCTCCTTCCCTCTTCCTCTCCTTCCCTCTTCCTTCTCCCCTTCCCTTCCCTTCCCTTTCTCCTATTCCTACTCTTCCTCTTCTCCTTCCTGCCCTCTCTCCTTCTCTTTCTCTCCCTTCCACCTTCCTCTCCCTCTTCCTTCTTCCCTTCCCTTTCTCCTACTCCTACTCTTCCCCTCCCTACCCTCTCTCCTTCTCTTCCTCTCCCTTCCATCCTGCTCTCCTTACCTTTCTTCCTTCCCTCTTCTCCTTCCTCTTCCTTCTTCCCTTCCTTCTCCCCGACTCCTACTCTTCCTCTTCCCCTCCCTACCCTCTCTCCTTCTCTTCCTCTCCCTTCCATCCTCCTCTCCTTACCTCTTCCTTCTTCCCTTCCCTTTCATTCTCTCCTCCTCTCTCCCTTTCTTTTCTATGTCTCTTTCAGATCTCAGGGTATGTTTCCTTGGGATGGTATTTCCACAAACCCAATTGAAATTTGGCATCATTTCTTATTCCCGTAACTTCGCTAATCTATCCTGGCTATGTTTTCCTTCCTCCCTTTATATCTCGCTCTTGAATATTTACCTATATATTTAATATTTTCTGTTTTCCCCTTCTTCCCCCTCGCTTTACCATTTAAAAGTGCATCATCTGGGTTCTATATCTTCCCTCTGCTTTCTTTTCCAGCTTACTTTCTCTAGCCAATCATAAAATCTTCCCCATGTCTTGAAGTCCTCCGATTCCTCTTTATCCTTTGTTTTCATTGTCAACTTATTCATCTCTGCCCGACGTTCGTTTAACGATATTAAAGCGTAATTGAGTTACTGGATTATTTCAAGGAGTCGATGAAACGAAATCGTCGTTTCATGGTTTAATGAAAAGAAGGTACAAGAGGGCTGGAGTCATAGCAGTGTTCCAGTATTTGAGGGGCTGCCACAAAAAGGGGCATGGTGTGGCTCAGGGGCTCAGACGCTGAGCTTGTCGATCAGAAAGGCTGGCAGTTCGGCGGTTCGAATCCCCAGCGCCGCGTAATGGAGGGAGCTCCCGTGACTCGCCCCAGCTTCTGCCAACCTAGCAGTTCGAAAGCACGTCAAAAATGCAAGTAGAAAAATAGGAACCACAAATTTTGGTGGGAAGGGAACAGCACTCCATGCGCCTTCGGGCGTTGAGTCATGCCGGCCACATGACCACGGAGACGTCTTTGGACAGCGCCGGCTCTTCGGCTTTGAAACGGAGATAAGCAGCGCCCCCTAGAGTCAGGAACGACTAGATGGCCTCTGCATCTGGGCTGCAAAAATCTATTGCTTCGTTTTATAAAGGAAGATGCTTCCTAGGTGACCCCCAGTACGTAGTTGCCAACCGACCCAAGGGGGTGGGTGGAGAAATATCACCATAATTTAGATTTGGATGTTCTTCCAGGACTGGCTTTCAGTTCAGTCAATCCTTTTCAACCTGCCAATTTTTATTTCATTTTCCCCCCCCTGATGCCTTGGTTTAATACGGAGGCTGCCGTGTTTATAGAAGACCCGAGTAAACATTTTCGTAACCTCAACCTTTAATCAACACAATCCTTCTAGGTTGGAGTTGCAAGAAAAAGAGTTGGCTTTAAGCCGTTGCTTACTTCCTTTAGTTTAACTATTTCAACGACAGGGGAAGCGGGAGGGGCATGTCAAGCTATTCTCCAAACCACCTGAGGGCAGGACGAGAATGCACAGAAGGAACTTGACAGAATTGAACATTGGGCGCTGTCTAACAAAATGAAATTCAAGGACGGAAAAAAAATAAGGTTCTATCTTTAGGCAAGAAAAACAAAATGCGCAGGTACAGTACAGGTGGTACCTTGCTCAATAGTAGCAACTGTGAGAGGGATCTTGGAATCCTAGTGGACAACCATTGAAATAGGAGCCAGCCATGTGCAGCAGCTGCCCAAAAAGCCAACCCAGTTCTAGGCTGCATCAACAGAGGGATAGAATCAAGATCAAGTGTTGATACCACTTTATAAGGCCTTGGGAAGGCCACACTTGGAATACGGCATCCAGTTTTGGTCACCACGATGTAGAAAAGATGTGGAGGCTCTAGAAAGAGTGCAGAGAAGAGCAACAAAGAGGATTAAGGGACTAAAACATACGAAGAATGGTTGCAGGAACTGGGTATGCCTAGTTTAATGAAAAGAAGGACCAGGGGAGACATGATAGCACTCTTCCAATATCTCAGGGGTTTCCCCAAAGAAGAGGGAGTCAAGCTATTCTCCATAGCATCTGAGGATAGCACAAGAAGCAACAGGTGGGAACTAATCCAGGAGAGAAGCAACTTAGAACTAAGGAGAAATTTCCTGACAGTGAGAACAATAAACCAGTGGAACAACCGGCCACCAGAAGTTGTGAATGCTCCAACACTGAATGTTTTTAGGAAGATGTTGGATAACCCTTTGTCTGAAGTGGTGTAGGGTTTCCTGCCTAAGCAGGGGGTTGGACTAGAAGACCTCCAAGGTCCCTTCCAGGTAAGACTGCAGACGTTCGGAGAGACTCTCGGTGGGCCAAGAGGAGAGACAGATGCAATAAAAATGTGCAAGAAGAGAAGACTACAGTTAGTCCAGAACGCGGCCGCGCGGATAATTACGGGAGCGCCTAAACACTCCCATATAACACCTGTCCTATGCGAGCTCCACTGGCTTCCTGTAGTCTTTCGGGTGCGCTTCAAGGTCCTAACGACCATCTTCAAAACGCTCCATGGCTCGGGACCTAGCTATCTGCAAGACCGTCTCCTGCCCCATACATCCCTGGGACCGACACGCTCCCACAGAGAGGGCCTCCTCAGGGTGCCGTCGGTCGGGCAATGTCGACTGTCGGCGCCCAGGGGGAGGGCCTTCTCTGTGGCAGGGCCGGCCCTTTGGAATGACCTGCCCCCTGAAATCCGCACCATTCCTGACCTCCGCCTCTTCCGCAAGTGTCTTAAGACTCACTTCTTTCAACTAGCCGGCCTTGCGTAACCCCAACACCGCCAATTATAAACGAGGGTTTTAAAAACGGTTACAACACAGGCATCTAACATCTATGTATTTGTATTTTGTATTTATTGATTTAATTCTATGTTCGCCGCCCCGAGTCCCTTGTTGTGAGATGGGAGCGGGATATAAATATGAAAAATAAATAAATAAATAAGAGAGGAGAAGAGAGAGAGGGGTCTGTGCCTGAATTATGACCCTCTTATCATCTTAACCTAATTAGGGTTCTTTAGCCATATATGGCTCTCTCCGGGCCATCATTCCGGAGCCAATGGGTTTTAGTGGATGTGTGTGTGTGTTTTTTAGGAGGAAAGATTAAGTTTTAAAGAGATTAGACAATTCCCCTCCATCGCTCTCCCGTCCCTGCAAGACATTAGCCGTTCAAAAATGAGAAAAATGTCCTTAAGTCCCTGCAAAGGAGGGCGACCAAACAGACTTTCTTTTGTTCCCCTCTAATTCTCGGCTGTCAACAATGCCAAATGTCGCTGTCTTTTTCCCCATGTGCGGGATCCGGGAACACGGTTTTATCTGTCACCGCGAAAGCCAAGCGGGCGGCGGCATTGGGGGGGGGGGGGGAAATGAGAAGGCTCCCATGGACGGCCGAGAAGAAAATCAACCGGGCCACCCACACGGTTGGGTGACGGAAGACTTGACTCCCGCCAAATCTGAGAACCGCAGAGAAGTGGGAGGTCATCCAGTCCAACCCAGGGGTGGGATTGAAGAATGTTAGCAACCGGTTCTCTGCCCGGTTGCTGGGTGGGTGTGGCCATGGTGGACGTGGCCTACTCAGCCTCCGGCACCATGGCGGGAGGAGGTTGTTTTTTCGAGCCTCCGGGAGGGCGAAAACGATTTCGGGCTTCCGGAACTTCTGGGAGGCCCAGTTTTTGTCCTCCCAGAAGCTCCGGGTGGGCCCTCCATTTACCTGGCATGATGAACAGGCCGCGTGGAGACTTCTGGGCAGGGCGTGGCCAGCTAGTCCTTGCAACTACCGGTTTGGCGAACCAGATGTAAAATCAGCCTCTGGTTCACCTGAACCGGTGCAAACTGGCTGAATCCCACCCCTGGTCCAACCCCAGATCAGGTCTTCCACCAACAGCGTCCCCGACAGATGGATCCTTCAAACCCTTCCTTTGGTGGAAACCTCTTGGAGACCCTTCCGAGCCTCACCTCTTCCATGGTGGAACCGCTGTTTCCCGCTAGAAATTTCTTCCTCAAGGTCCACCCCTTATGTCCACAGGCTGGCCGGGGAATCCTGGGAGTTGAAGCCCACCTTATCTTAGAATAACAGAGTCAGAAGGGATCTTGGAGGTCTTCTAGTCCAACCCCCTGCCTAGGCAGGAAACCCTACACCACTTCAGACAAATGTTTATCCAAACTTTTAGTGTTGGAGCATTCACAACTTCTGTGAATCAGTCTAGATGATAGAAGTGATGATGAGGATGGAAAGAGAGAGATGATAGATAGATAGATAGATAGATAGATAGATAGATAGATAGATAGATAGATAGATAGGAGGGATGATAGATAGGATGATAGATAGAATGGATGATAGGTGGGTAGGTGAGTGGATAGATGGATGGATGGATGGGAATTATTTATAGGGGGCAAATGTTGAGATTAAGCATAAACTTAATCTGAATCCTTGCCCTTGCAAACCAATTCAGACAACCAGATCAGACAGAGACCGATCTGCATGGGTTGAACTTGAGAATGACAGGTGGACGAATCTTCCCTGTCTCCCGATCCTTTCAGATATCCTGGGAAGCTCCTGCAAGCCGGGAGGACTCTGTAGATCGTGGGATCGTTGGCTTCCTTCCCTGAGATAGATCCCTTCCCTGCCAATAAAACGCCCCTGTTGCCAGGGACGCTGTAGATCCCTGCGCCCGCTCCTTGGCTAGTCCCGTGGGTAGCTAGGATTTACCTCGCCCACATGATGGAGCTTTCTGGAAGGCAGTTGAGAAGAGCTTTGTGTTCCTCTTAACGGGCCATCTGTGTTGGCCTCTAAATCTCTTCCTTGTGACCTACCTCCCATGGACGGTATCTCTCAAATGCGCCACATTCGCACTGTCGGAGCCAAGAGGTGGGAGGGTCCCAATGCCACATGTCAGAAGTGCATTTGTCCCCCACCAATATCAAAATTCCCCCTCCTGCAGGGAAATCTATCAAGGAGAGAAGCAACTTAGAACTAAGGAGAAATTTCCCGACAGTGAGAACAATTAATAAATGGAACAACTTGCCTCCTGAAGTTATTGATGCTCCAACACTGGAGGTTTTTAGGAAGATGTTGGATCGCCATTTGTCTGAAGTGGTGTAGGGTTTCCTGCCTGAGCAGGGGAGGGTTGGACTAGAAGACCTCCAAGGTCCCTTCCAACTCTGTGATTCTATATTCTATCAGTCAATGAATTGGAATAGAGCTGGAAGGGACCTTGGAAAAAAGTCTGGATTTGAGTAAAAGCCAAAACCACTGGGAACATCAGGTTTAGAGAATGAGAAAGTTAAGATCTTGTGGGACTTCAGAATTCAGACTGACAGGCACTTGGCCTACAACACACCCGACATAACAATAGTTGAAAAAAAAAAACCTCTGGTTCATTGACATACCTGGCGATGCACAAATTGAAGATAAGCAGCAAGAGAAAAATCACAAAATACCGGGACTTGCAAATTGAAGTTGAGAGACTATGGAAAAAGAAATCGTGTGTTGTCCCGATTGACATTGGAGCCCTTGGAGCAAGACCCAAAGGGCCACCTCGCTATTTGGAAATTGTAAATTTACCGGACTTGAGCATTCTGACTCTACAAAAAACCTCCCTACTTGGAACAGCTTCTATCCTCCGACGTTACCTTGACAGTTGCTAGATCCTTGGTTGGGACTCGAGCTGTTGAGCTACCAACCAGCCCCAAAGGCTGTGAATCTCATCCAAAATTAACCACAGAATAATAATAATAATAATAATGATGATGATGATGATGATGATGATGATGATGCATTTTTAAATGTTCAGTTGGCTGAGTTTCATGTTTAATGAATAAAGTAAATAATAATAATAATAATAATAATAATAATAATAATAATAATAATAATAATAATAATAATAATAATTCCTAGGTCCTTGGTTGGGACTCGAGCTGTTGAGCTACCAACCAGCCCCAAAGGCTGTGAATCTCACCCAAGATTAGCCACAGAATAACAACAACAACAACAATAATAATAATAATAATGATGATGATGATGATGATGATGATGATGATGATACATTTTTAAATGTTCAGTTGGCTGAGTTTCATGTTTAATGAATAAAGTAAATAATAATAATAATAATAATAATAATAATAATAATAATAATAATAATAATAATAATAATAATAATAATAATAATAATGATAATAATTCCTAGGTCCTTGGTTGGGACTCGAGCTGTTGAGCTACCAACCAGCCCCAAAGGCTGTGAATCTCACCCAAGATTAGCCACAGAATAACAACAACAACAACAATAATAATAATAATAATGATGATGATGATGATGATGATGATGATGATGATGATGATACATTTTTAAATGTTCAGTTGGCTGAGTTTCATGTTTAATGAATAAAGTAAATAATAATAATAATAATAATAATAATAATAATAATAATAATAATAATAATAATAATAATAATAATAATAATGATAATAATTCCTAGGTCCTTGGTTAGGACTCGAGCTGTTGAGCTACCAACCAGCCCCAAAGGCTGTGAATCTCACCCAAGATTAGCCACAGAATAACAATAATAATAATAATAATAATGATGATGATGATGATGATGATGATGATACATTTTTAAATGTTCAGTTGGCTGAGTTTCATGTTTAATGAATAAAGTAAATAATAATAATAATAATAATAATAATAATAATAATAATAATAATAATGCATTTTAAAATGTTCAGTTGGCTGAGTTTCATGTTTAATGAATAAAGTAAATAATCATAATAATAATACTCTCTTCTGTGACCTGAAAAACATTTCCTTTTTTTTTAAATGATTGTATTTTGTTTTAGAAATTTTCTCTATTTACTTGGCAGCTGTGTCTACTCCACCGAGTCCAGGCAGCGCACAAGCTGTATGTAACTGGGACTAAGACAACCATACAAATGGAATTTAGAAACTCAAATCCTTTCTTACAATAACATAAAACCAGGGGACCGCCTTAGAGGAATGAAAGCATCAGGAAAAACGCACGGCGACTTCAATTTTAGGGCCACCGGGCCGCGTAATCCACTGAACCACGCAGCCACAACACATTTAAATAATAACGATAATTACACCAACTCAGCCCCCCCCCCTCCAAAATGGGAACCCATTGAGAGTAATTAAAAACACCAATGCAGGCATAAGAGGCGCGTACAATATTTTATTTTGCGTTCAATTGCGCGGCTTTGCGTAATTTTTTGGGTGGGAACGGCAGGATAAATATAGGTTGGGGGCGTGTGTGTGCGCCCGCCCGCCCAGCGAGGGGTCTTCAAATGAGCCTTGAATGGATTTGAATTTCCACCCCACTGATTGGGGACGTCATCTTGATTTGATTTGGAATTTCAAATTTTCTCCCTAGAAAGTTTGCCCACAAAAAGCACCTCCCAGCGGGAGGCAAATTTTACCAGATCAACACATTTTCGGGGTTTGAAGGAAAGCACAGGTGACATGAATTTGGGGGGGTGCTCCGGAGCAGTTAATTCATGCAATCCTTTTGGAACGGATGCGATATGGGTCGGGGTGACGTTTTCTAAAGATTTCCATGACATTGTGATTTTTTTCCCCTCTCTCTGCCACTGGCAAGAGGGTGGACTATATTGATTGTATTCTGTATTAACTAATCTAAATTAGATGCAAAGATATAGTTATATAGTTATATATATATATATTTACACAATTGTTCCACAACACCCTGTTAGGGACCCAATTAAGGGAGGAGACATACTGTTTCCTTTCCTGCCTTTCGGCTCATCACCAGAGACCATCTAGACAGAAAGCCATGAGTTCCGTTGTGTGATTTTTTTAATATGTGTGTTAGTTTTATGAGCTGATCAATAAATAAATCAGAAAGACTAGTATAGATCTATTTCAAGCTTTTTAGCTCTTATCAGCTAGCTATACCCTTACCTGGTTCGAATCCCAGTAAGGGTATGGCTAGCTATTGTTTCGTAGATTTTCATGGGTGTAGGTATGCTGGTCTTGTTGTATTCGGGTGTTTTCCTGTGTAAGTATGAGATTGTTTTTGCAATGTTTTTGCAAGATCTCACTTGCCATCTTCAGGCTTCGGTCTGTGCCATCTTCAGGCTTTGGTCACAGACCGAAGCCTGAAGATGGCAAGTGAGATCTTGCCGAAACGTTGCAAAAACAATCTCATGCTTACACGGGAAAACACCTGAATACAGGCTATGCAGGAGAAATTCAGTTCACAATCCGTTGGCTCAGTGGAGGTCGGTGATTGAAACACATAAGGGAATATCGCTCCCGCCACCTGGAGTCAGGAAGCCGTTCCATGGGTGGAAGGCATAGATACTTTGGTGAGGTACCGACATTTAGTACTAGATAGATAGATTTATTTTTATTTTTCTATACCGCGTCCTCTCCCCAGGGGGACTCGGAGCGGTGCACAGGGAAAATTAAAACAGCATAAAATATATACATAAATAAATACAATAAAAACAAATTAAATCAACTGTAAAGTACTGTAAGGAGCCCCAGTCCGCTCCTGAGGGAAGGAGTGGAACATCTGCCAGCTTGAACTGAGGTAACGGAATGTGACGCAACTGGCAGTTGGAGCAGAGTTCTTTTCAGGTGGGGAGGGGGTGTAGAACTCCTTAGCACCAGAGCGTGTTAATTACCATATAAGAAATACTAATGATCCAATGGTTATTTCCAAAAATTCTTTCTTAGCGAGAACCTAGACGTCAAGAGGAACATACGTGCCAAATTTCAAGTTTGTAGGCTTTACGGTTCTAGAGATTTTGTGATGAGTTAATGGTATTTGGCTTTTAGATAGATGGGATGGATGGATGGATGGATGGATGGATGGATGGATGGATAGATAGATAGATAGATAGATAGATAGATAGATAGATAGATAGATCCCAACCAATTGGGCATCTGAATCATTCAGAGATACAGAATAGAGTTAGGAAGTTGGAAGGGACTTTGGAGGTCTTCTAGTCCAGCCCCCTGCTCAGGCAGGAAAGCCTATACCATTTCAGACAAATGGCTCTTCTTAAAAACCTCCAGTGATAGAAGACCCCCAACTTCTTGTGGCAAGCCGTTCCGCTGCTTAATTGTTCTCACTGTCAGGAAACTTCCCCTCAGTTCTAGGTTGGATTTTTCTTTGATAAATTCTCATCTGTTATCTTTTCTCTGGTCTTCAGGGGCTTTGGAAAATAGCTTGACCCCTTTCCTCCTCTCTGTGGCAGCCCCTCAAATTTTGGAAGATGCTCTCCTGTCTCCCCTGGTCCTTCTCTTCCTTAGACTAGCCATGCCCAGTTCCTGCAACCGTCCATCCTATGTTTTAGCCTCCAGTCCCCACATCATCCTGGTTGCTCTTCTCTGCCCTCTTTCTAGAGTCTCAATCAATAGAGGGCAGAAAACTCTCACGTTGCTATGTTCTAATTTCAAGTTTTAGGCTTGGAGAGAAAGAGAGGCGACGGATTTTTTTAAAAACGAGGCGAACAGTTTTGAAATAGCGTGTCTCCAAATACCTGGCTTAAATCACAACGTTAAGCCGTTCGTCATTTTTAAGAGTAAGACAGGCTTTCCCCGCACAAATGTGACTTACAGATTAGACGCCTCGCTTCGCAATTATTCTGACTGCAGTAAAATGCATCTATTTCTATTTCTATTTCTATTTATTCGATTTATAAACCGCCCTATCTCCCCGAAGGGACTCAGGGCGGTGCACAGGAAACAATTAAACCACATTCAATAAATACAATATAAGATAATTAAAATGAATTAAATACACCTGTGCTAAAATAAATTTAATACCCTAGTAAAAACCATTCTAAAATTATGCCAGGCCGGCCATCTGAAACAGGTGAGTTTTTAGTGTCCGGCGGAAGAGGCGAAGGTCTGCGGTCCAGCCCCATCATGAAAAATCAGAACAAACACATTTTATCTTAAAGAGGGGTACCGTTTTTGCTTCCCCCCCAATTATTTTTTATCTCCAGCGTATTTTTATTTAGCGAGGCTGCTTCTCTCTTCCTCTTGCACAACCACAAATTAAAGTCCATTTTCCTGCCTTCTTGCCCTGGCAAAGGAGACCGTGCTGATCTGTGAAATCATACAATAATAATAATTACTTTATTATTTAAGTTATTTAATAATAACTCGCCGCCCTGAGTCCTAACAAGGAGAAGGGTGGGGTATAAATTCGAAAAATAAAAATAAACTTTAAGGAGTACATTTTAAGAAGATACTCGGTTGATACCTAGGATGCTGGCAGCAAGCCGTGTCAACTATCACGCTCAGCCAATATTTATGATACATTTTTAAATGTTCGGTTGATTGAGTTTCGTGTTTAATGAATCATCATCATCATCATCATCATAATTCTTTCGGTTGCGTTGGCCTTCTCACAATCAGCTCTTTCCCCAAACCATCTTCCAACGGCCGGACTCGGCTCGCTGTTCCTAATATTCTGACGTGGGGCCCAATTTTCAGAATATTCTCTTTCCTTTGGTTCTGATTAATGTTCTTTCAGAAACCCTATCATTGCCCAGTGATCAGCCTTCCCTTCAAGCCATTTGACTGGCCGGATAATTTACGAGCCGAACTGGCAATTTGCAAGCCTAATAATGCAAAGCGAGGAAGAAGTGGGGAAAAAAGGTGGGTGGGATTTTTTTTTTTGAGAGGGTGGGTGGGAAGCCTGGCTATTAAGAAAACCCGGGCAGGCAAAGTATTGAGATTAAATCAACGTGATGAAAAGAGTTACAAGATCCCAGGGCAGAAGCGTGAAATATTCACCCAAAAAGTTAATAAGAGTTCAAATCCTAAAAAAAGCAGCAAGAGATGATGGAGACCCATAGATTTTTTTTAAAAAAAACATGGTGTTTATTTTATTAAGTGTTTAGAAAAAAAGAAGTAGAAAGTAGAAATTGGGGAAGTGGCATTAGACCTACCGAAATATAATAGATCATATTATAATCACTGTGTATACTGTGATTATACTGTACTGACCCCCTATACTGACTTTTAGATAGTTTTTAAATTTGGGGGTTTTAATCTGGTTTTAGCACAGGTTCTATTGAATTAGTTTTTTAAATTTTATATGATGTTTTGTATGTATTTTAATTTTCCTGTGCGCCGCCCTGGGTCTTTTTGGAGAAGGGCGGGGTATAAATTGAATAAATATAAATATAATATAATATAAATGTTAAGAAGTTGAAAGATTAGGATGATGTATATTTAAATGGTGTGATCATTATTAGAATTGTGTGTAAAGTGTATTGACCCAGACCATACCAAGCAATTTTGGATGTTAAAGGGAAAAAAAACATGGAATGGAATAGAATAAAAAAAAAGAATAGAAATAAATGGAATGGAATAGAATGGAAATAAATAGAATAGAATGGAATAGAAAATAGAATAGAATAGAATGGAATGGAATGGAAATAAATAGAATAGAGTGGAAATAAATAGCATAGAATGGAAATAAATAGAATATAAGTAAATAGCATAGAAATGGAATGGAATAGAATAGAAATAAAGAGAATAGAATGGAATAGAAAATAGAATAGAAAATAGAATAGAATGGAATGGAATATAAATAAATAGAATAGAGTGGAAATAAATAGAATAGAATGGAAATAAAGAGAATAGAATGGAAATAAATAGAATATAATGGAATGGAATGGAATAGAATAGAAATAAGGAGAATAGAATGGAATGGAATGGAACGGAACAGAACATATGGAATGGAATAGAATAGAATAGAATAGGAATAGGAATAGAATAGAAAGAAATAGAATAGAAAGAAATAGAATAGAATAGAAATAAAGAAATAAATAGAATAGTATAGAATGGAATTAAATTCAATCGAATCGAATTCTTTATTGGCCAAGTGTGATTGGACACACAAGGACTTTGTCATTGGTGCATACGCTCTCATTGTACATAAAGAAAAAATAAAATACATTCATAAAGAGTCATAAGATACACACACACACACACACACCATCTGGGCTTTCTCCAGGGCTTTGGGATTTTTTCTTCCAGCCCCGACATCATTTGAAGCAAATGGTATCAGGGAAGCCGTGGGTCCCCGAGCCTCAATAAATATTTGATCAGCCGTAATGGAAATTGTCACCGGCCTCTAATTGTATCATACGTTATCAACAAAGATATCAAAACAAGAAGTGCCCTTTGACCCCCCACCCCACCCCTCCTTCCTCTGCCTCCTTCCTGGGGTCTTCTTGCCCTGCCAAGATGGGATGGAGAGAGTGTGTGTGCGCGTGTGTGAAATCGGTGGGATAAATAACGAGACCACGTTGGGATTGGGCGACCCGACAATTGGGAAGGCATTAATTTTTTAAAAAATCTGAATTTCCTGCAAAAAATAAAGCCGTCCTTTTTCCACCTCCTCCCCGAAATGGGAAGGAAATTATTCCAGCGTTTAGAAGAGGAGAGAGAGGCTGGCTGCTTGGAAATCCCAGGAAAGGGAAAGGAAAAGAAGGAAAGGAATGTCTTTATTATGATTATTATTTTATTTTTAGGGTGCAAAAGGGGCGAATCGAACAGTCGCTTGCAAGCTCAGGAATAGAAAGAAAAATGAAACGAGTGCCTTTTTTTTATGGGGCCAAGAGTGCCGGTTTTAGGAATATGGATCCCTTTAAAATACTGGTTTTAAAAAAAAGAAAGAAAGAAAGAAAAAAGAAATTAGGATTGAGATTGGAACAGTTTCTCTTGAACGTGGCCAAAACTCCTGGGATGCTGCCTGAGAAACTGGGCAGTCTCTCTAACCGCCCATTCATAATCCACCCGCCGATCGTTAATATATTACATTTGGTCTGCCGTTTATTTTTATGCTTTATTCTTATTCTTACTGCCGTTCATGTGTTTCTTGGCCTAATAAAAATCGACGGATGGATGGGACTGGGAATTCCCAATTTGTTTTTTGTTTTTTAAAAAGCCTTTATTCTTCCTCAATCTCTTCCCCTCGCCCCAAATTATTTGGGGGGAAAAATGCAGTTTGTTCTATTTTCTCTCTGGCAATGAGGCCCCTGTAATTCCTCAGATCCAAAACTGGGATTCATTTGTGTATGTGTGTGTGTAAAATTATATAGCAAGATAATATAATATGTATATATTAAATTATATATATGTGTGTGTCCACGCATATACATATACATATACATATACATATACATATACATATATATACTTGTGATTTATTGATCAGCTCAAAAACGTAACACATACACACACACGCACACACACACATATACTATACTATAATATCCTTTATTACAGGCATGTGGCACTTCTATATAGAATGGAATGGAGTGCAATAGAATAGAATAGAATATGGGACAGAATAAAAAATGGGATAGAATAGAATATGAAATGGAATAGAAGAGAAGAGAATTAGAATTAGAATCAGAAAGAATCAGAATAGAAATAGAATAGAATCGGAATGGAGTGGAATAGAATAGAATAGAATAGAATATGGAATGGAATAGAATATGGAATGGAATAGAAGAGAATAGAATTAGAATCAGAAAGAATCAGAATAGAAATAGAATAGAATCGGAATGGAATGGAGTGGAATATAATAGAATATGGAATGGAATAGAATATGGAATGGAATAGAAGAGAAGAGAATAGAATTAGAATTAGAATCAGAAAGAATCAGAATCAGAATAGAAATGGAATGGAATGGAATAGAATAGAATAGAATATTCCCTCTAGCCAGTCTAGGATCTCCTCCTTGAGCAAAGGGTTGGACTAGAAGACCTCCAAGGCCTCTTCCAACTCTATTCTGATTGATTGAAATGGCCTAGGATCTCCTGCTTGAGCAGAGGGTTGGACTAGAAGACCTCCAAGGTCCCTTCCAGCTCTATTCTCATTGATTTGGTTGGTTGAAATGGCCTAGGGTCTCCTGCTTGAGCAGGGGGCTGGACTAGAAAACCTCCAAGGCCCCTTCCGGCTCTATTCTGATGGATTGATTGGTTGATTGATTGACTGCTTGATTGAAACGGCCTAGGTGGCATCTCCCACTTGAGCAGGGAGTTGAACTATAGAATCGCTATTGCCCTATTTCTCTACTCCCTTCCTCCTTGCTTCCTCCGCCCAGCCAGCCCATGAGGGAAGAAGAAAGGAACCCCCCCCCCTCCCCTGGCTTCAGACCCCGGCCTTTGTGGCTAAGAATAGCCCCGCCAGGGACCTGTCACTCCATTCTCGTTTCCGCGGGCGCGGAGCGAAGGAGGCCTCCCCAGACGGTGAGGTCATCTGGCTGGCCCTGCTTCTCCTGATAACCCAATTAAGACAGTGCAATTTATCTCGCCTGTTTCCATTTAATTATCTAATTTGTCCCAGGGAGGTGGAGCAGCGACCTGCCCCCCCTCCCCCTCCTTCCCATCCGACAGCAAGAAACCGAGGTGCTCTTCGTCCAAGGGACCCCTCCTCATAAAGTCTCTTGAAGGGAAGGGAAACTGAGGAATGCAAATATATATGTTGCATGAGGAAGCAACACTGCAAAGACAATCTCAATCTTACACGGGAAAATAATAATAATAATAATAATAATAATAATAATAATAATAATAATAATAATAATAATAATTAATAATAATAATAATAAATTATTATTATTATTACACGGGAAAAGGCCTGAATACAACAAGACCAGCATAGATAGATAGATAGATAGATAGATAGATAGATAGATAGATAGATAGATAGATAGATAGATAGACAGACAGACAGACAGACGATGATAGATAGATAGATAGATAGACAGACAGACAGACGATGATAGATAGATAGATAGATAGATAGATAGATAGATAGATAGATAGATAGATAAATAGATAGATAGATAGATAGATAGATAGATAAATAGATAGATAGATATAGACAGACAGACAGACAGACAGGCAGGCAGATGATAGATAAATAGATAGATAAATAGATAGATAGATGATAGATAGATAGATAGATAGATGAGAAGATAGATAATAGATAGATAGATAGATAGAAAGATAGATAGATACATAGATAGATAGATGAGAAGATAGATAGATAGAAAGATAGATAGATAGATAGATAGATATAGAGAGATAGATGATAGATACATAGATAGATAGATAGATAGATAGATAGATAGATAGATAGATAGATAGATAGATAGATAGATAGATAGATAGATAGATAGATAGATGATAGATAGATAGATAGATGATAGATAAATAGTTAGATAGATAAATAGATAGATAGATGATAGATAGATAGATAGATAGATAGATGATAGATAGATAGATAGATAGATAGATAGATAGATAGATAGATGATAGATAGATAGATAGATAGATAGATAGATAGATAGATGATAGATAGATAGATAGATAGATAGATAGATAGATAGATGATAGATAGATAGATAGATAGATAGATGATAGATAGATAGATAGATAGATAGATGATAGATAGATAGATAGATAGATAGATAGATAGATGATAGATAGATAGATCGATCGATAGATAGATGATAGATAGATAGATAGATAGATAGATAGATGATAGATAGATAGATAGATAGATAAATAGATAGATAGATAGATGATAGATAGATAGATAGATAGATAGATGATAGATAAATAGTTAGATAGATAAATAGATAGATAGATGATAGATAGATAGATAGATAGATAGATAGATAGATGATAGATAGATAGATAGATAGATAGATAGATGATAGATAGATAGATAGATAGATAGATGATAGATAGATAGATAGATAGATGATAGATAGATAGATAGATAGATGATAGATAGATAGATAGATAGATAGATAGATAGATAGATAGATAGATAGATAGATGATAGATAGATAGATAGATAGATGATAGATAGATAGATAGATAGATAGATAGATAGATAGATGATAGATAGATAGATAGATAGATAGATAGATAGATAGATGATAGATAGATAGATAGATGATAGATAGATAGATAGATAGATAGATGATAGATAGATAGATAGATAGATAGATAGATAGATAGATAGATAGATAGATAGATAGATAGATAGATAGATAGATAGATAGATTAGAGAGAGAGAGAGAGATGAGAGATAGATAGAAAGACAGAGAGAGAGACAGACAGAGACAATTTTTCATTTTTGGTGATGTTTTGCTTTGCTTTGCTTTTCCTCCCTCTTTTCCTTTCTTTTCTTTTTCTTTTTTTGTAGGCAGGTGACATGATTAACAGTAACAGAGTTGGAAGGGACCTTGGAGGTCATCTAGCCCAACCCCCTGCTCACGCAGGAGGCCTAGACTAGGGATTCGAACTGCCGACCTTTGTGATCTCTTAGCCACTGAGCAGGATAGAAAGGAAATGTGTTTTTTTTTAAAAACCAAAAACAAAGGATGACACGATTAAAAGTGAGAAGAAGAGATAGAAATAAGAGAAAGGGGTGTGTGTATTATTGTATACCCTTTTATATAATAAAAATAAGAGCAATAATAAGAGAAGACACAGAATAATTGAATAATGACAGATTGCAACTTTATATGGATGTGTATTGCCATTAGAGATAGAATCTAGATCACGTGAAGGGTTAATGCCACTGTATAGTGCCTTGGTAAGGCCACACTTGGAATACTGCATACAGTTTTGGTCGCCACGATGTAGAAAAGATGTGGAGACTCTGGAAAGAGTGCAGAGAAGAGCAACCAAGATGATTAGGGGACTGGAGACTAAGACATATGAAGAACGGCTGCAGGAGCTGGGTAGGTCTAGTTTGGTGAAGAGAAGGACCAGGGGAGACATGATAGCAGTCTTCCGATATCTCAGAGGGTGCCACAAAGAAGAGGGAGTCAAACTCTTCTCCAAGGCACCTGGGGGCAGGACAAGAAGCAATGGGTGGAAACTAATCAAGGAGAGAAGCAACTTAGAACTAAGGAGAAATTTCCTGACAGTTATAACAATAAACCTCTTGGACAGCTTGCCTCCAGAAGTTGTGAATGTCCCAACCCTGGAAGTCTTTAAGAAGATGTTGGATAGCCATTTGTCTGAAATGGTATAAGGTTCCTGCCCACGCAGGGGGTTGGACTAGAAGACCTACAAGGTCCCTTCCAACTCTGCTATTGTATTGTATTGTATATAATAGCTGGTTGAAAGTAATAACAATGACTAATGCTATTAGTTTTATTTGTATTAGAATGTATGACACCCAAGTGCCACATTCTTCACGCCATGATATGTTTGTAAAACGTTTTTAAAAAACGTATAAAGATAAAGTTAAAACTTCCCCTCGCACATATGCGCTAGTCGTTCCCGACTCTAGGGGGCGCTGCTCATCTCCGTTTCAAAGCCGAAGAGCCAGCACTGCCCGAAGACGTCTCTGGGGTCAGGTGGCCGGCATGACTCAACTCCCGAAGGCGCACGGAGCCCTGTGACCTTCCCACCAAAGAGGGTCCCTATTTTTCTACTGGCATTTTTAACGTGTTTTCGAACGGCTGGGTTGGCAGAAGCTGGGACAAGTCACAGGAGCTTTTCCTCCCTCTTTTCCTTTCTTTTCTTTTTCTTTTTTTGTAGGCAGGTGACATGATTAACAGTAACAGAGTTGGAAGGGACCTTGGAGGTCATCTAGCCCAACCCCCTGCTCACGCAGGAGGCCTAGACTAGGGATTCGAACTGCCGACCTTTGTGATCTCTTAGCCACTGAGCAGGATAGAAAGGAAATGTGTTTTTTTAAAAAAACCAAAAACAAAGGATGACACGATTAAAAGTGAGAAGAAGAGATAGAAATAAGAGAAAGGGGTGTGTGTATTATTGTATACCCTTTTATATAATAAAAATAAGAGCAATAATAAGAGAAGACACAGAATAATTGAATAATGACAGATTGCAACTTTATATGGATGTGTATTGCCATTAGAGATAGAATCTAGATCACGTGAAGGGTTAATGCCACTGTATAGTGCCTTGGTAAGGCCACACTTGGAATACTGCATACAGTTTTGGTCGCCACGATGTAGAAAAGACGTGGAGACTCTGGAAAGAGTGCAGAGAAGAGCAACCAAGATGATTAGGGGACTGGAGACTAAGACATATGAAGTGATGGAGCCCTCGCGACTTCTGGTGGCAAGCTGTTCCACTGGCTAATTGTTCCCACGGTCAGGAAGTTTCTCTTTAAGTCCAGGTTGCTTCTCTCCTGGATGAGTTCTCATCCGTTGCTTCCGGTGCGTTGGAAAATAAATTTGATCCCCCTCTTCTTTGCGGCAGCCCCTCAAAGACTGGAAGCCCGCTATCGTGTCGCCCCACCCCCTGGTCATGATTTCCTCAGTGGCACCTCCAAATTCTTTCACCCCCGGTGTCAAATCCGGCAGAGGCCTTCCAGGGTGTGTGACCGACGTGGGTATTTCTACAGGCCAGTTCTCCAGGTGCGTCGTGAAGTCGGTCGGCTGGTTTTTGTGTGTGTATTTTTGGGGCAGGCGCATAAAAGAAAGGCCCATCCTAATACATAACTCCCGCTGGAAAAAAAAATCTGTTTATTTTGTGCTTCAGGTGACTTGAAGGCCCAGAAATTCTAAAATAAAATATTTGTCAAATCTTCCCCTTGTTCGACTCTTGGCACGGAACCCGTCATGCCTTCTCGCCCGGCGTGTCTGTTGACTCGGGCATCATCAATTATCTTGTTGACTTTGTCGGGTGTGTGTGGTTTTGCAGGCCCCCCCCCCACCTGCTCGGCACTTTGGACAGCCGGGGTTGGGGTGGGTTTGGGGGGGTGCCAGGCCTTGTTCCAAGTTGTCTTCCTTTTTTTGCAACATGGGTATTTGAGTTGTCAGGCTGCACAAGCGGGACTGTTCCCCCCCCCCCCCGTTGCTACCTGAAATTAGCCGTGACCTCGGCGATCCGTCGATATACCTGAACTATTTTCTTGTTTGCTCGGCAGCTAATCCTGGATGCCATCGGCAGGTAGTCAAATACAGGGAAAGGGTGGGGTGGCTGGTTCTTTTATGTCAGCCCCCGCCTACTCTACAGGTCAGGAGTCGGACGGCTTTTGTCTCAGACCGAGTTGAAACGGTGGTCAAAAAAGGAAGAAAAAGAAAAGTTAAAAAAAGGAACGATGTCAGAGAGAGAGTGGGGGGAGAGAGAGAGGGGAGAGAGAGAGAGAGAGAGGGGGGGGGGCTTTCGACCACTAGTTTCCTAGACCAGGTATCAGCAACCTGCAGCTCCGGAGCCGTATGTGGCTCTGGAGCTACATATGGCTCTTTTTATCCTTCTGCTGCGGCTCCCTGTCGCTGGTCAGCTCCACAATGGATAGGGCTTTCGGTTAGGACAGGTAGAGGAAAAAGGATGCCCCACTAGGCGGAGACTCTATGGTGGGGGAACCGGACTTCCGGTCGGCTTCTGAATTCAATGGGGGAGCTTCCTGTTAGGACCTTTGTGGCTCTTTGGGTGTTTAAGGTTGCCGACCCCTGCCCTAGGCGGACTTGAGATTGGAAGGAGGCTGAAGGACACGACCTGGAAAACTCGTACAGTAAAAAAATTTTTTTTACTTAGTTAGCTAGTTTACTTTATTGTCATTGCACATGGAACAACGAACTTAAATGCATTTAAGTGTGTGTGTGTTGAGTGTGTGTGGGGGGTGTTCTTCACCCCTTTGGCATGGTCTTGCCACCCACCTCGTGACCTAGCCGACGTGGAAACCCGGAGGCCGTCGGGGTTGCGAGTGCCCCCGGCAACTCCTGCCAAGCGCCTGGAAGCGAAGGTTTGAGCCAAGCCTCTCTCTCTCTCCCACGGTTTTGAACCCGTGCCTAAACGCTGGAGCTCGGAGGAAGAGGCGAGGCGAGGCCCGGGTGCCAACACTAATAGAAGCTTCTCAAGGCATCGGATCCTTCGTTTTGGCAAAATCGTTTTGGACAGCCAGGGGAATTTAAAAAAGAGAGAGAGAAAAATAAAAAGCGACCTCAAGTTTCAACTTTCTGCCCCGCGGGCAGGTTAAACATCGGGTTGAGTCCCTGAAACGCTTGCCATCTTCTGCTGACGGAAGCCAGGTTACCAGACCGCTCTCTGGAAGGTGGCACAACTAGGCAGATAACAGATGATTAACGGAGTTGGAAGGGACCTTGGAGGTCATCTAGTCCAACCCCCACTCCAAGCAGGAAACCTTACATCTTTCTGACAGATGGCAGGCCAGTCTCTTCTTGAAAGCCTCCAGGGATGAAGCTCCCACAACGTCTGAATGACAGAAAAATAATAGAGTTGGAAGGGAACTTGGAGGTCATCTAGTCCAACCCCCTGCCCAAGCAGGAGACCCTACACCCTTTCTGACAGAGGGCAGTCCAGTCTATACTTGAAAGCCTCCAGGGATGAAGCTCCCACAACTTCTGAGGGCAACTTCTGTTCCATGGGTTGACGGTTCTCCCTGTCAGGAAATTCCTCCTTATTCCCAGGTTGAATCTCTCCTTGGTCAGTTTCCATCCATTCTTCCTCCTCTGGCCTTCAAAGGGGCTTTGGAGAATAGCTTGACCCCCCTTCCTCCTCTCTGGGGCAGCCCCTCAAATATTGGAAGATGCTCTCCTGTCTCCCCTGGTCCTTCTCTTCACTAGACTAGCCAGGTCCAGTTCCTGCAAACGTTTATTATATGTTTGAGCCTCCAGTCTCTTAATCCTCCTGGTTGCTCTTCTCTGCACTCTTTCCAGAGTCTCCACAATTTTTTTTTTATAGTGTGGTGACCAAAACTGGATGCGCTACTCTAGGTGTGGCCTTACTAAGGCTTTACAGAGGGGTATTAGCACCTCCGTTGATCTTGCATCCTAGCAAGGAGTTGAGCGCCTCTGCTCCTTTGCACCAAATATCCCAACATGATGCAGGACCCTTGCGAAACAAAATAAAAATAGAAAAGCAGGCCTTAAAACTCCGCAGATCCAAATCCTGCATCCTTAGAACATTTGGATCCTAGTTTAAACACCGGCGGGGCGGGAGGAGAAGGAGAAGGAGAGATTTTCCTTCTGGGTGCCAAAAGGAAAGAGGAAAAAAAAAAGGAATGCTAAAGTTTTTTTTATATAAAAAGTGCTTTTTCTACAAAACCGCAGAGAAATAGCCAGAATTGTGGAGGCTTCAGTGGCGCAAATCCTTCGTTCCATTTAGGCCGTGCCTCTATTTTCTCTTTTTCCTCCGGCTTCCCTTAAAAGCCGGGCAGTGTTTATTTTCTTTGCAGCCCCCGTTTTTCTTGCATTAATATGTGTTTGGATAAAAGTGCTTTCTGAAAAAATAGAAAGGAAGGCGAAGGAGAGGGTGGGGGGGGGAAAAGGCCCTTTCCTGTTTGAGTCACCACTGAAAAACCCCTTCATAGAGCCGAGGGTTAAAAAAGCAGATTTTTTCCCCTCCCCTCTTTTAAAGTAACTTTTACACTCACGGGTTTTTTTTAAAAAAGAGGGGTAGTCGAGCCAGCCTTAATTCGACTCGCTTCCCCCAATCTACTGGGTGTCTGCCCCGCTCCCCTCATCCTGGCCCCCGTTTGATTCGGAGCAGGCGAGTCTTGGCGTGGGGGGCTGCCGAGGGTCTCAATTGATCGGGATGGATTCTGACGCGTTGAACTTGACGTCGTTAATTGATCGGCTGAAGCGATCCGTCCGTCGGATTCCGTCCACCTGAATTGCTTCAGAGACCTAGGGTGGGATAGAATTGGAAGGGACCTTGGAGGTCTTCTAGTCCAACCCCCTGCTCAGGCAGGAGACGCTATGTACCATTCCAGACAAATGCTTGTCTAACCTCGTCTTAAAAACTTCCATTCACAACTTCTGGAGGCAACTTCTGTTCCACTGGTTAGTTGTTCTAAACGTCAGGAAATTCCTCCTTAGTTCTAAGTTGCTTCTTTCCTTGATTAGTTTCCACCCATTGCTTCTTGTCCTGCCCTCAGGTGCTTTGGAGAATAGCTTGACTCCCTCTTCTTTGGGGCAGCCTCTGAGATATTGGAAGACTGCTCCTCCTTCTCTTCTTCTTCTTCTTCTTCTTCTTCTTCTTCTTCTTCTTCTTCTTCTTCTTCTTCTTCTTCTTCTTCTTCTTCTTCTTCTTCTTCTTCTTCTTCTTCTTCCCCTCCTTCCTCCTTATCTTCCTCTTAGCTGAAAGAGCTGGCTCTCTGTCTCTCTCTCTCTTTCTCCCCTTCTCTCTCTGTCTTTCCCTTTTCTCTTTCTCTCTCTGTCTTTCTCTCTCTGTCTCTCTCTCTCTTTCTCCCCTTCTCTCTCTGTCTTTGTCTCTCTTTCTCTCTCTCTCTTTCTCTCTGTCTCTCTCTCTCTTTCTCCCCTCTCTCTCTCTCTCTCTCTCTCTCTCTCTCTCTCTCTCTCTCTCTCTCTCTCTCTCTCTCTCTCTCTCTCTCTCACACACACACACACACACACACAGAAAGAGAGAGAGAGAGAAGATATGTTCAGGAAACAATTATCCCGATTCAAAATATGAAAGAGAACTTTAGCAATGTCTCCAGACCTTTTCTTTCTTTCTTTCTTTCTTTCTTTCTTTCTTTCTTTCTTTCTTTCTTTCTTTCTTTCTTTCTTTCTTTCTTTCTTTCTTTCTTTCTTCTCTCTCTCTCTCTCTCTCTCTCTCTCTCTCTCTTTCTTTCTCTCTTTCTTTTTCCCTTCCTTCCTTCCCTCCCTTTCCTTCTTTGGCTGAAGCTCCAGCTTTTGTTGTTGTTTGAGATTATTGTGTTTGCCTTCCTGACTGATAAATTACACCTTCACTTCAATGTCAATGTGCAAATGGGGCAGATAAAAGAGACAAAGGGCAGATTTTTCTCGGGTTACCTAAGTCGCTTTTTTCCCAGGTAAGGTGACTCACTTGTTCACCAATTGACCTCTTGACCTCCCTTTAATGGCTGGCAAACTTTCCGGCTTTCTCCCTCGGCAATCTTCATTAAGTCCTGTTATGCAACTGGCGAATTATCCTTTTACGAGGACAAGCACAACCTGTGTGTGTGTGTGTGAGAGAGAGAGAGACACGAAGAGAGGGAGGAGAAGAGGACAGGAGGCTATTTATCTTGAGATTGTGCCTGTCTGGCCAAGGCAACTTGCTGGTTTGGAGGGCTCGTGAGACCCTTTTTGGGGGTGGGGGTGGGGGTTGTCAATTGGGATTCTGCCTACCTGTTGAACTGGGATTACTGAAAAGAGTCAGCTTCTACTTTTAGTTAAGAAAAAGCAAAGTACACAGGTACAATACTATAGGTGGTACCTTGCTCAATAGTAATAACTGTGAGAGGGATCTTGGAGTCCTAGTGGGCAACCATTGAAATAGGAGGCAGCCGTGGGCAGCAGCTGCCAAAAAAGCCAACCCAGTTCTAGGCTGCATCAACAGAGGGAGAGAATCAGGATCACGTGAAGTGTTGATACCACCCTACAAAGCCTTGGGAAGGCCACACTTGGAATATCTGCATCCAGTTTTGGTCGCCATGATGTAGAAAAGATGTGGAGACTCTAGAAAATGTGCAGAGAAGAGCAACCAAGAGGATGAGGGGACAGGAGGCTAAAACATATGAAGAACGGTTGCAGGAACTGGGTATGTCTAGTTGAATGAAAAGAAGGACCAGGGGAGACATGATAGCAGCCTTCCGATATCTCAGGGGCTGCCCCAAAGAAGAGGGAGTCAAGCTATTCTCCAAAGCCCCTGAGGCCAGAGGACAAGAAGCAACGGGTGGAAACTGACCAAGGAGAGAAGCAGCTTAGAACCGAGGAGAAATTTCCTGACAGTGAGAAGAATTAACCAGTGGAACAGAAGTTGCCTCCAGAAGTTGTGAATGCTCCAACACTGGACGTTTTTCAGAAGACAATTGGACAACCATGTGTCCAAAGTGGAGCCTAAGCAGGGGGGTTGGACTAGAAGACCTCCAAGGTCCCTTCCAACTCCGCTATTCTCTTCTCTTCTAGCGCCGAGTCGTCAGGCAAAGCAACTCGAAATACGCTCTCCTGATTAGCGTCTTTCCTGTCGAGAGGGGCTTGTGCGTGTTCCTTCGGTTCACAGCATTCTTCTTCTTCTCCTCCTTGTCGTTATTTTGGTCCGCAATTGTGTGCCGATGTTCGCGGCGGCTCCTGTCTCGCAAGCCAAAAGGAACCTGCTCTGCATTGTTCGAGCCGCGCACTTGTTCCAACTCTTGTGCCCTTCCATCTGTTGTCCTTTTTCCTTCCTCCCTCAATACAAAATGGGGGGGGGGGCATTTCCGCTCCGAGCTTTGCAAGGCCCAAGTGGCAGCCACAGGATGGCAGCCCCCCCCCTCTGCTTAAAAAAACCCCATCCCCTCTGAGGAAATGGCTGAATTAAACCAGAAGGAAAGGAAGACCGCCAGAAGTGTGTGGTTGTGGGATGGTTTCTCTACTCCCACCCACCACCCTTGGGTCCAAAGCTAAGAACTGGGGGCGGTGGGGTGGGGGTGGGGGCTAGGAAAGGGCTTTACATTGAGCAGTTTGGCCCTGGTTCCTTTTGGGGCTTGGAGGGGGGGGGCAACCTAATGCTCTCCTTGCAAAATTGGCTTATCCTGGAAAATGAAACTTGGGTTGTTGAGATGCTGTGTTGAAGTTCTATGGCTAAATGGGCAGATTCTCAGTTATTCGTGGGATAGGGTGGGATGGGATGGGATAGGATAGGAAAGAAGAGAAGAGAAGGGAGTAGAAGAGAAGAGAAGAGAATAGAATTATAGAAGAGAGGAGAGGAGAAGAGAAGGGAGAATAGAAAATAGAAAATAATAAAATAGAGAATAAATAGAATAGAAACTAGAATAGAATAGAAACTAGAAAATAGAATAGTATAGAAAATAGAATAGAATATAGAATAGAGTAGAGTAGACTAGAGTAGAATTATAGAAGAGAAGAGAGGAGAAGAGAATGGAGAATAGAAACTAGAAAATAGGAAATAATAAAATAGAGAATAGAATAGAATAGAATAGAACAGAGAATAGAACAAAGAATAGAACAGAGAATAGAATAGAATAGAAAATAGAATAGAATAGAGAATAGAATAGTATAGAAAATAGAAAATAGAATAGAATAGAGAATATAATAGAATAGAAAATAGAATAGAATAGAATAGAGAATAGAATAGAATAGAGAATAGAATAGTATGGTATAGAAAATAGAAAGTAGAAAGTAGAAAATAGAAAAGAATGGAATGGAATGGAATAGCAGAGTTGGAAGGGACCTTGGAGGTCTTCTAGTCCAGCCCCCTGCTTAGGCTGGAGACCCTACACCAGACAAATGGCTGGCTATCCAACATCTTCTTAAAAACGTCCAGTGTTGGGGCATTCACAGCTTCTGGAGGGCACGTTGTTCCACTGTCTAATTGTTCTCACTGTCAGGACATTCCTCCTCAGTTCCAAGTTGCTTCTTTCCTTGATTAGTTTCCACCCATTGCATAGAATAGAGTAGAATAAAACACAGGAGTGGCGTAGCGTAGAGTATCCATGAGTGGCGTCATCTTGAATGGAATCTGAGGTCATCGTTGTCCCAAAGTGGCTTTTCAAAATGCAAATGGACTTCTTGGTTTTTTAGGGTCCCGTCCCCCCCGCCTTCCAACTCCAGTCATTCACCCTCTCTGCACCCTCCTTCCTTTCTCAAGCGCCTCTCTTCCACCTAAAACATCCCGTTTTCTAACGTGTGTGTGTGTTTCCCATCCTGACTTTTTCCACAAGTAATTCCCCCCTCAACACACTCCCCGCTTCTCCTTCTCCTTGCCCAGCTCCCTCCCCTTTTCGTGTGTGAGAGCAGGTCTCCTTAATGTATGCATTGTTTGAGTTGCAAACCACACAGCACCCCTCTCTCAAATTATGGGGTTGCTGGCCTGCGGAAAAACATGTTCTGGTTTGTGTCTAGTTTGGAGTGGCGGGAGGGAAACACACATTTGGAGTAAGATGCTCCAGGAACACCGAGAGAGTAGTGGAAACGGGCCTTTCGCTCCTGTCCTAAATCCCATAAAACAGGGGTCTCCAACCTTTGCAACTTTAAGTCTGAAAGACTTCAGCTCCCAGAATTCTCCAGCCAGCAAAGCTGTCAGTGTCAGGGCCTGGGCCAGGGGTCTCCAACCTTTGCAACTTTAAGTCTGAAGGACTTCAGCTCCCAGAATTCTCCAGCCAGCAAAGCTGTCAGTGTCAGGGCCTGGGCCAGGGGTCCCCAACCTTTGCAACTTTAAGTCTGAAGGACTTCAGCTCCCAGAATTCTCCAGCCAGCAAAGCTGTCAGTGTCAGGGCCTGGGCCAGGGGCCTCCAACCTTTGCAACTTTAAGTCTGAAGGACTTCAGCTCCCAGAATTCTCCAGCCAGCAATGCTGTCAGTGTCAGGGCCTGGGCCAGGGGTCTCCAACCTTTGCAACTTTAAGTCTGAAGGACTTCAGCTCCCAGACTTCTCCAGCCAGCAAAGCTGTCAGTGTCAGGGCCTGGGCCAGGGGTCTCCAACCTTTGCAACTTTAAGTCTGAAGGACTTCAGCTCCCAGAATTCTCCAGCCAGCAAAGCTGTCAGTGTCAGGGCCTGGGCCAGGGGCCTCCAACCTTTGCAACTTTAAGTCTGAAGGACTTCAGCTCCCAGAATTCTCCAGCCAGCAATGCTGTCAGTGTCAGGGCCTGGGCCAGGGGTCTCCAACCTTTGCAACTTTAAGTCTGAAGGACTTCAGCTCCCAGACTTCTCCAGCCAGCAAGGCTGTCAGTGTCAGGGCCTGGGTCAGGGGTCTCCAACCTTTGCAACTTTAAGTCTGAAGGACTTCAGCTCCCAGAATTCTCCAGCCAGCAATGCTGTCAGTGTCAGGGCCTGGGCCAGGGGTCTCCAACCTTTGCAACTTTAAGTCTGAAGGACTTCAGCTCCCAGACTTCTCCAGCCAGCAAAGCTGTCAGTGTCAGGGCCTGGGCCAGGGGTCTCCAACCTTTGCAACTTTAAGTCTGAAGGACTTCAGCTCCCAGAATTCTCCAGCCAGCAAAGCTGTCAGTGTCAGGGCCTGGGCCAGGGGCCTCCAACCTTTGCAACTTTAAGTCTGAAGGACTTCAGCTCCCAGAATTCTCCAGCCAGCAATGCTGTCAGTGTCAGGGCCTGGGCCAGGGGTCTCCAACCTTTGCAACTTTAAGTCTGAAGGACTTCAGCTCCCAGACTTCTCCAGCCAGCAAGGCTGTCAGTGTCAGGGCCTGGGTCAGGGGTCTCCAACCTTTGCAACTTTAAGTCTGAAGGACTTCAGCTCCCAGAATTCTCCAGCCAGCAAAGCTGTCAGTGTCAGGGCCTGGGTCAGGGGTCTCCAACCTTTGCAACTTTAAGTCTGAAGGACTTCAGCTCCCAGAATTCTCCAGCCAGCAAAGCTGTCAGTGTCAGGGCCTGGGCCAGGGGTCTCCAACCTTGGCAACTTTAAGTCTGAAGGACCTCAGCTCCCAGAATTCTCCAGCCAGCAAAGCTGTCAGTGTCAGGGCCTGGGCCAGGGGTCTCCAACCTTTGCAACTTTAAGTCTGAAGGACTTCAGCTCCCAGAATTCTCCAGCCAGCAATGCTGTCAGTGTCAGGGCCTGGGCCAGGGGTCTCCAACCTTTGCAACTTTAAGTCTGAAGGACTTCAGCTCCCAGACTTCTCCAGCCAGCAAGGCTGTCAGTGTCAGGGCCTGGGTCAGGGGTCTCCAACCTTTGCAACTTTAAGTCTGAAGGACTTCAGCTCCCAGAATTCTCCAGCCAGCAAAGCTGTCAGTGTCAGGGCCTGGGCCAGGGGTCTCCAACCTTTGCAACTTTAAGTCTGAAGGACTTCAGCTCCCAGAATTCTCCAGCCAGCAAAGCTGTCAGTGTCAGGGCCTGGGCCAGGGGTCTCCAACCTTGGCAACTTTAAGTCTGAAGGACCTCAGCTCCCAGAATTCTCCAGCCAGCAAAGCTGTCAGTGTCAGGGCCTGGGCCAGGGGTCTCCAACCTTTGCAACTTTAAGTCTGAAGGACTTCAGCTCCCAGAATTCTCCAGCCAGCAAAGCTGTCAGTGTCAGGGCCTGGGCCAGGGGTCCCCAACCTTTGCAACTTTAAGTCTGAAGGACTTCAGCTCCCAGAATTCTCCAGCCAGCTTTGCTGTCAGTGTCAGGGCCTGGGCCAGGGGTCTCCAACCTTTGCAACTTTAAGTCTGAAGGACTTCAGCTCCCAGAATTCTCCAGCCAGCAAAGCTGTCAGTGTCAGGGCCTGGGCCAGGGGCCTCCAACCTTTGCAACTTTAAGTCTGAAGGACTTCAGCTCCCAGAATTCTCCAGCCAGCAAAGCTGTCAGTGTCAGGGCCTGGGCCAGGGGTCTCCAACCTTGGCAACTTTAAGTCTGAAGGACTTCAGCTCCCAGAATTCTCCAGCCAGCAAAGCTGTCAGTGTCAGGGCCTGGGCCAGGGGTCTCCAACCTTGGCAACTTTAAGTCTGAAGGACTTCAGCTCCCAGAATTCTCCAGCCAGCAAAGCTGTCAGTGTCAGGGCCTGGGCCAGGGGTCTCCAACCTTGGCAACTTTAAGTCTGAAGGACCTCAGCTCCCAGAATTCTCCAGCCAGCAAAGCAAAGCTGGCTGGAGAATTTTGGGAGCTGAAGTCCTTCAGACTTAAAGTTGCAAAGGTTGGAGACCCCTGCGGTAAAAACACCTTTGGAAATCCCACGGATGAACGACAGATAGGCCTTGACTTACGACCACCATAGAATAGAGCCCAAATGGAGCTTCATTGAACAATTTTGTTGGTCATGTATGAAATTTCTATCTTCACGATCACATTGTACCGTCCGGGGACAATCTCTATTGAATGCAGATAGTAAATCTCATACCCAGGATAATTGTGGCTATTATTCTCGATGCCTATTCATCTCCTGTTGTCCTGGTGGAGAATCTTGCCTTATTTGATCAAGCCCTCTGTTCGATTTGATCTATAATCTGTTAATAATATCAAAGGTTATAAACATCAAGTAAACATCACATTTATCAACATTAATCTCCAAATAATTATACGGTTTCCTCATCTTAAATGATTCAATGTTCATTACTCAATTGCACAAATTATAATAATAATAATAATAATAATAATAATAATAATAATAATAATAATAATAATAATAATAATAATAATAATTACAAATTACTTCATCTTTGTTTACATATCTGGATTTCTAACTTCTGCTGTTATTTAATAGAATAGAATAGAATAGAATAGAATAGAGAACAGAATAAGGAATAGAATAGAATAAGGAATAGAATATAATAAAGAATAGATTAGAATTCAGAATAGAATTCAGAATAGAATAGAATAGAATAGAATTTAGAATGGAATGGAATGGAATAGAATTCAGAATAGAATAGAATAGAATTCAGAATAGAATTCAGAATAGAATAGAATGGAATAGAATAGAATAATTTAGAATAGAATGGAATAGAATAGAATTCAGAATAGAATAATGTAGAATAGAATGGAATAGAATAGAATTCAGAATAGAATAGAATGGAATAGAATAGAATTCAGAATAGAATAATGTAGAATAGAATGGAATAGAATAGAATTCAGAATAGAATAGAATGGAATAGAATAGAATTCAGAATAGAATAGAATAATTTAGAATGGAATGGAATGGAATAGAATAGAATAGAATTCTTTATTGGCCAAGTGTGATTAGACATACAAGGAATTTGTCTTTGGTGCATTCATAGAACAGTTCCCAGATTCTGTTGTCTCTCTTAACGACGGAAATTTCGGCCTCCCTTCTGGCTGTAAGTCGAGGACCGCCAGTAATTGTTGCCCGTTGTTTTGTTTTTTTGGCAAGGGTTGTTTTGGGGGGGAGAAGCCATGGGGGGGGGGGACGACAGCTGGGAAGGCGAGAAAGCTATTCTGCGCTTCACGAGCGAACCCCGTCGCGAAGTCAAATAAATGGGATGGGGGCGAATCGATGCAATATATATATATATATATTAGCGCCAGGGCATATTTCTCATCGTCCTTCCACCCCCTTCCCTCTCCTTCCTCGAGAATATCCGTGATGAATTTGCAAATGGCTGCAGATTATGATAGACTCTTCATTATTTATCCCCTCTCAAGCCCGGCACCTTCCATTAGAGACTACAGTGAAAAATGCATGAATAAAATGCGAAGGGGAAGGAGAAAATCAAAGAGCAAAAGCAGGGGGAAATAAAATAAAATAAAACAACCCACCCCATAATATTTTAGCCTGGAGCGGGCGTAAATCTCCTTTTTACGCATTATTAATTTAAAGAAATGCATTGCGCCCGGCTGGCATTGGGGGGAAGGAGACAAGGTTACATAAAGATGGTCATGGAAGATTGGGGCTCTAGGGGTGTGTGTGTGTGTGTGTGTGTGTGTGTGTGTGTGTGTGTGTTGGTGTTTTGGGAAAATGAAGAAAGGCAGTCCTCTTAAAGTTTGGGCTGGGTTTTTTTTTCTTCTTCTTCTTTTTTCCTCTTTTTAAATTGTTTAATTCCCCCTCTTCCATGCAGGATGCCGTCTTGTTTATTCCTTGCAAGCTTATTTAGCCAGAAGGCCCCATGGTGTGGATTTCAGATCAGTAGCAAGTGGTAATGTTTAGATTGCAAGCTTTGTTTTTGTTTTTATTTCTATTTTAAATGACACTAAAGGGAAAAAAATAGATGGGAAGAGAACAGGGGGAAATCTATCTATCTATCTATCTATCTATCTATCTATCTATCTATCTATCTATCTATCTATCTATCTATCTATCTATCATATCTCTATATCTATATCTATATCTGCCTATCTGTCCGTCTGCCTGCCTGCCTACCTGTCTATATGTTTATATGTCTACCTACTTGCCTACCTGCCTGCCTGCCTGCCTGTATCTATCTATATCTATCTATCTATCTATCTATCTATCTATCTATCTATCTATCTATCTATCTATCTATCTATCTATCTATCTATCTATCTATCTATCTATCTATCTATCATATCTCTATATCTATATCTATATCTGCCTATCTGTCCGTCTGCCTGCCTGCCTACCTGTCTATATGTTTATATGTCTACCTACTTGCCTACCTGCCTGCCTGCCTGCCTGTATCTATCTATCTATCTATCTATCTATCTATCTATCTATCTATCTATCTATCTATCTATCTATCTATCTATCTATCTATCTATCTATCTATCTATCTATCTACCTACCTACCTACCTACCTACCTACCTACCTACCTACCTACCTTCCTTTTACATTTTTGCATAATCAGAATAACCAAGTTGGAAGGGACCGTGGAGGTCCTCTAGTCCAATTTCCTGCTTAGGAGGGAAACCCTAGACCACTTCAGACAAATGGTCGTTCAATCTCTTCTTTAAAACTTCCACTGTTGGATCAGTCACAACTGCGTATCATTTCAAAACTTTCTTTCTTTCTTTCTTTCTTTCTTTCTTTCTTTCTTTCTTTCTTTCTTTCTTTCTTTCTTTCTTTCTTTCTTTCTTTCTTTCTCCCTCCCTCCCTCTCTTTCTCTCCTGTGCATCTGTGTGCATCATTTCAAAAGCTTCTTTCTTTCTTTCCTTCTTCCCCCTCTCTCTTTCTCTCTCTCTTTCTCTCTTTAATTCTCTCTCTCTCTCTCCCTCTCTCCCAACAACCCCCCCCCCCTGCGAGTTAAGCTCTTTCATTGAGAGTCAGGCAGCCTACGAGTTTAATAAATTAAATTAAATGAAGAAAACACTGGGGAAATTTGGAGGATGGATTCGACCTGTGCAATTTCAAAAGGAGAAAGAAAGAAAGAAGGAGAGAGAGAGGGAAGGAAAGGAGAAAGGAGTTGGAAGGAGGGAGGGAGGGGAGGGAGAAGGAAGGAGGGAGGGAGAAAGTAAGGGAGGGAAGGAGGAAGGAAGGAGGAGAAAGGGAAGTGAGGAAAGAAAGAAAGAAAGAAAGAAAGAAAGAAAGAAAGAAAGAAAGAAAGAAAGGAAAGAAAGAAAGAAAGAAAAGACCCCTTATATTTTAACAGCAATAAAGTCTTTTTTCTTGTCCTGTTCTATATCAAATCTCTCACCCGAGCAGGGGTAATATTGGAACCAGGACCGGCCTGAAACTCAAGAAGGAATGTAGTAGCAATTGAAGGGAAAGGGCAGGCCGGGGGTAGGAGGGATGAAATATCTCGTAAGATAATAAGAAAATAAACCATTAAACAGTCCTGCTTCCCATTAGCATGTGGTTTTATGTTAATGAAGCTGTGGCAGTTGGGGGGAAAGGGGGGGGGGCAGCTCAACCCAGACAAGGGAAGATCTGTTAATGAGAACAGCGTGTGGAAGAGCAGTTGAAAAAGTTTGGGAAGCATAGGAAATGTTTTTGATTTTGTTTTTTTACATGCACCGCTGGGCGAAGTGCAAACCCAGGCCGTCAGTGGCAAAGTGGGGGGGGGGGGGGGAGAGAGAGAGAGAGAAAGACACAGAGAGAGAAAGACAGAGAGAGAGAAAAAGAGAAAGAGAGAAAGAGAAAGAGAGAGAAAGAGAAAGAGAGAAAGAGAGAGAAAGAGAAAAAGAGAGAGAGAGAAAGAGAGAGAAAGAGAAAGAGAGAAAGAGAGAGAAAGAGAAAGAGAAAGAGAGAGAGAAAGAGAGAGAAAGAGAGAGAGAGAGAGAGAGAGAAAGAAAGAGAGAGAAAGACAGAGAGAGAGAGAAAAAGAGAAAGAGAGAGAGAGAAAGAAAGAGAGAGAAAGACAGAGAGAGAGAAAAAGAGAAAGAGAGAGAGAAAGAGAAAGAGAGAAAGAAAGAGAGAGAGAGAAAAAAGAGAGATGTGATTTAAATAAAGTGGGGCGAAAGTTAAAGCATATGGGGTGCGGGAGGCAAAATTACAGTGGCAGACAAATCAGGTTATAAGGTAATCCCCGATGTGCGCGCACGGGGCCAGAGGGCAGCAAAGGGAAACAGATGATGTGGAAGATTGGGGGGCAGGGAAGAGCCCCACATGAAGCTGACCCAGGACTCTCTGTCAGGGATGGAGGAGGGAAGGTTTATGCTTAGTGGATGTCCCATCTCTTTGGTCTTTTGCTCCAACTTTGTGCTGTGCCCCTCAGAATTCAATCCATCCATCCATCCCTCAATCCATCCATCCATCCATCCATCCCTCACTCCATCCATCCATCCCTCAGTCAATCCATCCATCCCTCAATCCATCCATCCATCCCTCAGTCAATCCATCCATCCCTCAATCCATCCATCCACCCCTCAATCCATCCATCCATCCCTCAGTCAATCCATCCATCTATCCCTCAACCAATCAATCTATCCACCCACCCACCCACCCAGAAGGGACTTTGGAGGTCTTCTAGTCTAACCCCCTGCTCAAGCAAGAGACCCTAGACCATGTCAATCAATCAATCAATCAATCAATCAATCAATCAATCAATCAATCAGAATAGAGCTGGAAGGGACCTTGGAAGTCTTCTAGTCATACCCCCTGCTCAAGCAAGAGACCCTAGACCATGTCAACCAATCAATCAATTAGAATAGAGCTGGAAGGGACCTTGGAGGTCTTCTAGTCCAACTCCCTGCTCAAGCAAGAGACCCTAGACCATTTCAACCAATCAATCAATCAATCAGAATAGAGCTGGAAGGGACCTTGGAGGTCTTCTAGTCCAACCCCCTGCTCAAGCAAGAGACCCTAGACCATTTCAACCAATCAATCAATTAGAATACAGCTGGAAGGGACCTTGGAGGTCTTCTAGTCCAACCCCCTGCTCAAGCAGGAGACCCTGGACCATTTCAATCAATCAATCAATCAATCAGAATAGAGCTGGACGGGACCTTGGAGATCTTCTAGAAGACGCTATCCCATTCCAGACAAGTGGCTGTCCAGCCTCTCTTCTTAAAAGTCTCCAGTGATGGAGCGGCCACAGCTTCGGGAGGCAAGTCGTTCCACTGGTTAATTGTTGTCTTCCAGTATCCGAGGGGCTGCCCCAAAGAAGAGGGAATCAAGCTGTTCTCCAAAGCCCCTGAGGCCAGAGGACCAGAAGCAACGGGTGGGAACTAATCAAGGAGAGAAGCAACTAAGAACTGAGGAGACATTTCCCAACAGTGAGGACAATTCACCAGTGGAACTGCTCGCCTCCAGAGGTTGTGAATGCCCCAACCCTGGAAGTTTGTAGAAAGACTCTTTTAAAGTCGAGCTTATTGCCGTATCTAAGGAACGGCATTAAAAGTGGGAAGCTCGTCTTCGCCTCTTAGCCGACAGGAAGTCATGGATATATATATATATATATATATATTTTTTTTTTAATGCCTCTTTTCCTTGCGGCGATTTTGGGCTCTTCTTGCTGGTTGTTCTTTTTATGTATTGATTTTCAGCAAAGAAGAATTAAACCAGTAAAAGCAAATAACGAGAACCAGATACAGCATTATTCTACGGAGTCAACGGAAATAGGCCTGACCTGTAAAAGAAATTGAAAAAGTCTTGCAAAACGGAAGAATTAAGACCCGAAACCTTTCCCTGAATTAGCTCAGCAGACAGATTTTCCGTTGCTTCCTGTCCTGCCCTCTGGTGCTTTGGAGAATAGCTGGACCCCCTCTTCTTTGGGGCAGCCCCTGAGAGATTGGAGCACTGCTATCATGTCTCCCCTGGTCCTTCTTTTCAATAGATGTGACATCCCCAGTTCCTGCAACCGTTCTTCCTACGTTTTATCCTCCAGGTCTTTAATCCTCTTGGTTGCTCTACTCTGCATTCTTTCTAGAGTCTCCACATCTTTTTCTTATAACGTGGGGACCAAAACTGGATGTAATACTCCAGGTGTGGCCTTATAAAGTGGTACTAACCTGCCACATCGTGTGTCTCAAGCCAATCCTAAATTGCATCAACAGAGGGATACAGTCATGATTAAAGGAGGTACTAATACCCCTCTGTAAAGCCTTAGTAAGGCCACACCTAGAGTACCGCATCCGGTTTTGGTCACCACACTATAAAAAAGATTGTGGAGACTCTGGAAAGAGGGCAGAGAAGAGCAACCAGGGTGATGAGGGGAGTGGAGGCTCAAACATACGATGGACGGTTGCAGGAACTGGGCCTGGCTGGTCTAGGGAAGAGAAGGACCAGGGGAGGCAGGAGAGCATCTTCTAATATTTGAGGGGCTTCCCCATAGAGGAGGAAGGGGGGTCACGCTATTCTCCAAAGCCCCTGAAGGCCAGAGGAGGAAGAATGGATGGAAACTGACCAAGGAGAGATTCAACCTGGAAATAAGGAGGGATTTTTGGACGGTGAGAACCATCAACCCATGGAACAGAAGTGGCCCTCAGAAGTTGTGGGAGCTTCATCCTTGGAGTCTTTCAACTAGAGACTGGACTGCCCTCTGTCAGAAAGGGTGTAGGGTCTCCTGCTTGGGCAGGGGGTTGGACTAGATGACCTAGAAGGTCCCTTCCAACTCTGTTCCTCTGTTGTTATTCTGTTATTTAGAAGTTGTGGGAGCTTCATCCCTGGAGGCTTTCAACTAGAGACTGGACTGCCCTCTGTCAGAAACCGTGTAGGGTCTCCTGCTCGGGCAGGCGGGGGGTTGGACTACATGACCTCCAAGGTCCCTTCCAGCTCTGTCAACCTGTCCAAAAGGCCAAGGGAGGGAGAGAGAGAGAGAGAGAGAGAGAGAAGAAAGCTGGCATCCCATCCTCGTAGGTACGTCTTCCTTCCGAGCCCTTTGCAAGAAACCCAACGGTTGAATGAAATTCCGTCTCCTTGCCCACGGTTGTAATTTTGGCAGCGGCGGTGGCAGCGGCGGGATGGGGTAGGGTGCCCCCCCCTTCCCCTGAAAAGAAAATACACCCTCCCCCCCCCTTCCGTTATTCTCCGGCTCTCGTCGGCACCTCGGGTCTCGGAAGCCACGTTCGGGTCAGTAGCGAGCTAACGCTTTTGTCAGCGTGATTAATAGTGCCGCCATCGTCATTAATTCACTGGCTAATGACTGCAACTCCATCTGTTGGCCGAGTAATCGAGTGATATATGGCGGGAGCACCCACCTCGTGGCAGAGGTGAAAAATCATTTCGACAAGTCAAATATTGTCACCGGGGACGAATGGCGCTCCCTGTTAATAAAAATTAATGAATTTTTTTGGGGATGTGTGTGTGTGTGTGTGTTTCTCCCCTCCTCTCCCTCCTTTCCTCCCCCCCTCCTCCCCTCCCCACCCCTCCCCACCGCTTAAACCGCCAGCCGGCTAAATGAAGCCGTCGAAGCGACAAGAGGCGGGTGGGCAGGTGAGGTTGGCGGGGCGGCTTGGCGGGATTCAATTCGCTTTATTTAAGAGTTCCAACTAGAAACGTCTTTATTACGCTGGAGAGGGGCTGGGCTGGGGTGGGGGAGAACCCGTTTCTCTCCCGACAGGTTGGGAGTTTTCTGAATGAGGGGGGAAGGGTCAAAGGCCGCCAGGCAGACCGCTGGCCATAGGCCGTGAAGCCTTCGCCTCTGGAGAACGCGGGCGGTTAGAATAGAATCACAGAGTCGGAAGGGGCCTTTGGAGGTCTTCTAGTCCAGTCCCTTGCTCAAGCAGGAAACCCCAGGCCATTTCAACCCGTCAATGAATCCATCAGAATAGAGCTGGAAGGGACCTTGGAGGTCTTCTAGTCTGACCCTTGACTTTGGTCACGGGGAGGTCGCCAAAGGGGATCATGTGACCCCGGAGGGGACCTTGCAACCGTCATAAATATGAGCCCATTGGCTAAGCATCCGAATGTAAACCCCATGACCCTGGGAATGGCGGCAACGGTCTTAAGTTTGAAAAAGGGTGTTAAGTCCCTTTTTTCAGTGATGTTGTATCTTTGAACAGTTCTCCTTCTGCTTCTCCTCCTTTACCTTCTCCTCCTTCACATTCTTCTCTCTCCTCCTTCTCTCTCTCCTCTTTCCTCCTGCTTCTTATTCTCCTCCTTCTCCTCCTTTTCTTTCTTCTTATTCTCCTCCTTTTCCTCCTCCATCTCCTCCTTCTCCTCCCTTATTCTACTCCTTTCCTTCTCCTCCTCCTCTTTCACCTTCTTCTCTCTCCTCCTTATTCTCCTCCTTTTCCTTCTCCTCCTCCTCTCTCCTCCTGCTTCTTATTCTCTTCCTTTTCCTTCTCCTTCTCCTCCTCCTCCTCTCTCCTCCTGCTTCTCCTCTCTCCTCTCTCCTCCTGCTTCTTATTCTCTTCCTTTTCCTTCTCCTTCTCCTCCTCCTCCTCCTCTCTCCTCCTGCTTCTCTCTCTCCTCTCTCCTCCTGCTTCTTATTCTCTTCCTTTTCCTTCTCCTTCTCCTCCTCCTCTCTCCTCCTCCTCCTCTCTCCTCCTGTTTCTCCTCCTCCCCTCTGCTCCTCCTCCTCCACCTTCTTCTCTCTCCTCCTCCTCCTCTCTGCTCCTCCTCCTCCTGATTCTCCCCTGCCCCTTCTTATCTTAGAGGTGCTGGGTGATTTCTCCAGAGAGAAACTTCCAGATTATTCCTGCCCTGGCCTGGACAAGAATCGGTGTCTTGTCTTCCAAGCTCCGAGAAGTCAAATCAAAACTTTGGGCTGCTTTCCTCTTTTTGGGGGGGGGGGGGGACGGGGGACGACACCCACCAGCTTGGAACTCCACCAGCCGGTGTGTAAGCCTTTCCACGGGCACATTAATCCAATTATGGCCACCCCCAGCGAGATTTGATCCGTTTTCCCAAAGCCCCTTTGAGGTAGACCGGTCAGGGGGGGACGGAGAGCTGGCCCTGGACTCATTTTGCTAACGTCTTTTTCATTTGATCTTCTAGCGATTATTATAACGGCCAGGAAAATAGATCAAGAATTCATGTCAAGGTGTGTGTGTGGGGGGGAGGGAGACCAAGAATAAAACACCCCTTTAAAAGCCCTGTGTTTTTATCCAGCGTTTCTCAGCCCCTGCCAGCCCCTGTCAGGGGTGGACTACAACTCCCAGAATCCCCCAGACAGCCTGTTTTTAATTCTCCCCCTCCCACCACATTATACCCTACCCTTCCTTTTCCCTCTTCCTTCCTTCCTTCCTTCCTTCCTTCCTTCCTTCCTTCCTTCCTTCTCTTTTCTTTTCTTTCCTTCGTTCTTTTTTATCTTTCTCTCTCTCCTTCTTTTTCCTCCTCTTCCTCCTCCTTCTACCCTACTTGTTCCTTCCTTCCTCTTCCTCCTCCTCTTCCTCCTCTCCCCCTTCCATTTCCCTTCCTCCTCTCCTTCCCTTTCTCTCCATTTCCTTCTCTCCTTTTCCTTCCTTCCTTCCTTCCTTCCTTCCTCCTCCTCTCCTCCCTATTTCTCTCTTCTCCTGTTCTCCTCTCTCCTCCCCTCCCCTCCCCTCGCTGAGGTAGTGACAGTCTATATGCATATCCAGGGAGAGCCCCTTCCCAATCTGTCCCCAGGCCCAGAGCCCCTCTTTTCCCCCTCTGCAGGGATGTTTCCAAGTGATGAATAGTTCAGGAGAAAATCAAAAGCCCGGTTACGACTGAGACCTTAAGGTAGTGCTTAGCCCAGGATTAAGGCCAGGAGTCAATGATGATTTAAATGTGGGCAGAAGAAGCAGGGAGAGAGAGAGAGAGAGGGAGAGGGAGGGAGGGAGGGAGGGAGGGAGGGAGCCCAACCATCTCTCAGACCTCTCTTTCTCAGCTCCAGGAGATAAATCTATAGCTTAACCCAGGAATGGTGTAAAAGAGAGAAAGACAAGCAGCTTCCTTCCTTCCTTCCTTCCTTCCTTCCTTCCTTCCTTCCTTCTACTTTTTTTGTTTCTCTCTTTCATTCTTTCTTTCTTTCTCTCTCTCTTTCTTTCCTATTTCCTTCTCTACTTCTTCCTTCTTTCCTTTTCTTCCTCCCCTCTCACCCTCTTATTCAAACTCTTCCTTCCTTCCTTCCTTCCTTCCTTCCTTCCTTCCTCCCTTCCTCCCTTCTACCTTTTTGTTTCTCTCTTTGGTTCTTTCTTTCTTTCTCTCTCTCTTTCTTTCCTATATCCTTCTCTACTTCTTTCTTCCTTCTTTCCTTTTCTTCCTCACCTCTCACCCTCTTATCCAAGCCCTTCCTGCCTTCCTTCCTGCCTTCCTTCCTTCCTTTCTTTTTCTTTCTTTCTTTCTTTCTTATTTCCTTGTTTTCTTCCTTCACTTTTTCTTTCTCTTTCTTTTCTTTTCCTTCCTTCCTCTCTTCCTTTCTTTCTCTTTTTCTTTCTTTCTTATATCCTTCTTTCCTTCTTTCTTTCTTTCCTTCCTTTCTCTCTCTCTCTCTCTTCCTTTCTTTCTCTTTCTTTTTTCTTGCCTTCCTTTCTCTCTCTTCTTCCCTCCCTCCCTCCCTCCTTTCTCTTTCTCTCTTTCTTATTTCCTCTTTTCCTTCCTTTCTTCCTTTCTCTCTCTCTTTCTCCTTCCTTTCTTTCTTTTTCTTCCTTTCCTTTCCTTTCCTTTCCTTTCTTGTTTCTGATCAAAATTACAGCAGCTTCATTAGCCATTTCAACCCGGCTGGCCCGGGGCCATTATTTAAAGCAGTGAAGGACAGAAGAGCCAAAGGGATGAATTCTTGCAAGCATATGCATATCAATAAAGCTGTTTAGAATAAGGGTCGGATTTGGGGGGGGGGGAAAGGCCCATTCGGGCTTTTTCCTTCACCACCTAAGCCGTAATTGCCTGTAATTTTTTTCTTTTCTTTTAAAAAGAAACGGCATAAGCTTTGGGGCCACTGGCTGTCCCGAAAATTGCGGGAGGCGAACCAAGAATGAGCAAAATTGCTACTTTCATAAAGGAAGGGCTAAAAAATACTGGCCATTCCCCCCTCCCCTCCTCCTTTCGGAGTTTTAAAGCCGAAGAAGCATCTTACAGACTTGGATACGTTCGGAAAAATTATTTTTTCCTTTCTTTGCAACAGGTACTGCAATGAATTCTCCCAAAGCAGAGGGGGATTGCTACTGGTTTGCACCGATTTGCGCAAACTGGTAGCAAAAATTACTACTGGGTAGGGACAATAGGCTGGCCATAGACCCCGAACCAGTTCCCCAGTTGCCCATGGGGTTGACGGCATCTTTTTTAGTCGTTTTATATAATACAATACAATACAATACAATACAATACAATACAATACAATACAATACAATACAATACAATACAATACAATACAATACAATACAATACAATACAATACAATACAATACAATACAATACAATACAATACAATAGCAGAGTTGGAAGGGACCTTAGAGGTCTTCTAGTCCAACCCCCTGCGTGGGCAGGAACCTTATACCATTTCAGACAAATGGCTATCCAACATCTTCTTAAAGACTTCCAGGGTTGGGGCATTCACAACTTCTGGAGGCAACTTCTGTTCCAGAGGTTAATTGTTCTGACTGTCAGGAAATTTCTCCTTAGTTCTAAGTTGCTTTTCTTCTTGATTAGTTTCCACCTATTGCTTCTTGTCCTGCCCCCAGGTGCCTTGGAGAATAGTTTGACTCCCTCTTCTTTGTGGCACCCTCTGAGATATCGGAACGCTGCTATCCTGTCTCCCCTGGTCCTTCTCTTCATCAAACTAGACCTACCCAGCTCCTGCAACCGTTCTTCATGTGTTTTAGCCTCCAGTCCCCTAATCATCTTGGTTGCTCTTCTCTGCACTCTTTCCAGAGTCTCCACGTCTTTTCTACTTTTATAATGTTCTGCGCATACATAGAAGCGCAGAACAATTTATAGGCAGAACTGCAGATACGCAAGCAATGCAGCACGCATGAAGCGAACCAGAAGTAACGCCGGCAAATGTCCCTCCCCCTGTCCCAAAGGTGCTTCTCTCAAAACACAACTGGACTTTTTTTTTCCTTGAAGAAGTTTCGCTTCTTCTGTTCGGACTGAAGGATGGGGAGTGGATCAGTCCATCAGAACCTCAGTTAGAATGGAAGGAGCTTCTTGGATGAGAAGTGAAACCTCTTCAGGGAAAAAAACACACAGGCCAGTTGCCATTTTGGAGGGGGGGGGGAAGCATCTTTGGGACCACCATGAACTGGATGATGGAGTATCTCCATAGACAGAATAGAATAGAGCAGGGGTCTCCAACCTTTGCAACTTTAAGTCTGAAGGACTTCATCAGGACTTCACGGCAGCCCCCAAAATAAATCACCCTCTGTGTTCCCTCGGCAGCTGGCTGGAGAATTCTGGGAGCTGAAGTCCTTCAGACTTAAAGTTGCAAAGGTTGGGGACCCCTGGAATAGAGAATATAAAATAGAATGGAATGGAATAGAATAAGGAATGGAATAAGGAATGGAATGGAATGGAATAGAAAGAATAGAATAGAATAGAAAGAATAGAATAGAATAGGGAATATGGAATGGAATGGAATAGAATAAGGAATGGAATAAGGAATGGAATGGAATAGAAGGAATAGAATAGAATATAATAGAATAGAAAATATAAAATAGAATGGAATGGAATAGAATAGAATAAGGAATGGAATGGAATAGAAAGAATAGAATACAATAATACAATAGCAGAGTTGGAAGGGACCTTGTAGGTCTTCTAGTCCAACCCCCTGAATATAATAGAGTAGAATAGAATAGAATAGAGAATATAAAATGGAATGGAATAGAATAGAATAAATGAACAGAACAGAACAGAATAGAATAGTTGGAAGGGACCTCGGAGGTCTTCTAGTCCAACCCCCTGATTGGGCAGGAAACCCTACACCAGTATTAATTATAATTAATTAATTTTTGCTACCGGCCACCCTCGCTCAAATCGAATTGCTCAAAGGTGAAGGGGGAAAAAAATCACCAATCCATGTTGCCTTAGCACCATCATCGGTCCACGAAATAATAATAGTCGTCCTCCTCCTCCTCCTCCTCCTCATCATCATCATCTCAGCTTCTATTTAACCTTCCGTTGAACCTGACCAGCAATTCAACCGCGGTTCGAGATTCAAAACCAAAGGTTCAATACCGGGTGGCGATCGGCGTGATTGTATGGGGGGGAAAATAGGGGTCGGGGCTCCCTTTTCAGAAAAAGGAAACCGACGAAGTGACTTGTACTATAATTCAGAAAACCTTTTACGCCTTCGAGGGGGGGAATAAAATAAATCCAGTTGCGCACACACACACAAAAAGGGTGTTATGAGACTCTTCCGGATTTACGGCCCTGTTTCGACTTTGGTCCTCAACAAAAGAACAGGGAAAAGGACTCTCCGCAGCCATAAAAGGGCCTGGATTTCTCCCTTTCATCTGAAACGCCAAAATCTCAGAGTCCCCCAATGCCGTTTGGTGAACTTTGGGCTGACCCCGTCTTAATACAGTATTGATTTTAGATTTCCTACCTAGTTAAAGGCAGCAGCGGATTTTGCTCCCTGCCCTGTTGAAGGGAATGAGAGAGGGTGGGGTGGAAGGTGCAAAGGAGGATGGAGAGAGGGTGGGGGGAGGTATTGGCTTTCTCTTTTTCCTTTCTTTTTTTAAGCATTAAAACAAAAATAGAAATCAGGAATATATTGGCTATTTCTTCCCGGGGATGGGATCCGAAAGGCGGCTCCTGCTTGCCGGGAGGGAGGGGCGGCAGAGCAGGGGAGAGAAAGAGAGAGAGGGGAGAGATAGAGAAAGAGAGAAAGAGATAGAGGGAGAAAGAGAGAGGGGAGGGAGAGACAGAGAGACAGAGAGAGAAGCATTGGGTTTCAAGGAATTATTATTTTTTTTAAACTTCCTTTTTGCACAATTTTGTAGCAAGATGCAGGCCAGGCCTCTCCCTCCCTCCCTCCCTCCCTCTTTCTCTCCTTCTCTCTTTCTCCCTCCCATCTTTCTCTCTCTCTCCCTCCCTACTTCTCTCCCCCTTTCTTTCTCCCTTTCTCTCCTTCTGCCCTTCCTCTCTCTCTCTCTCTCTTTTCCTTACCTACCTACCTTTCTCTCCCTCTCTTTCTCCTTTTTTCACACTCTCTCTTCTCCCTCTCCCTCTTTCTCCCTCCCTCCTTCCCTCCCTTCCTTTCTCCCTGTTTCTTTACCTACCTACCTCTTTCTCCCTCTCTCTTTCTCTCCCCCCCTCTCTCTTTCTCTCCTCCTTCCTTTCTCCCTCTTTCTCTCTCTTCTCTCTCTCTCTTCCACCCCGTCTCCCCCCCGTCTCTCCCTCTTTCTCTCCTTCCTTCCTTCCTCCCCCTCCCTCCCCTCCCCCTCTTTCTCTCCTTCTTCCTTTCTCCCTCTTTCACTCTCTCTCTCTCTTCTCTCTCTCTCTTCCATCCCGTCTCCCCCGCTCTGTCCCTCCTTCTTTCTCTCCTTCCTTCCTTCCTTCCTTCCTCTCCCTCCCTCCCCCCCTCTCTCTCCCTTCTTTCTTTGGAACTCCCTGAAAAGAGAGTGGGACAGTGTGTGTGTGTGTGTGTGTGTGTGTGTGTGTGAGAGAGAGAGAGAGAGAGAGAGAGAGAGAGAGACTCTCTTCTATTATCACACTGAAATGTTTCCTTCCCGCTTAGGGTTTTGGGGGGGGGGCGGGAGAGTCCGCGTTTGATATCCACCTCACGGTTCAGTCCTCCCTCCAGAATTTCCCTTGCATCCCCCCCCCTCTTTTCAGCTCGGCAACCTCCACGGTGGCCTCCCTTAAATTTGGGGTGGGGGGGACGGACCCTGCCTTCTTCCCCTTTGCCCCAACCCTTTGGCGGCAGGGGAGGGGGGAATAACGTCAGCCCTGCCCTCCCCACCCCTGAGGAAATATCAATTCTTCCTGGTCATCCCTAATGGGCCGGTGAGCCCCCTTCTCGGTTTTGGGAGGGGGGGAAGCATTCATCCTTGGGCCGTGTCGGCCGTGCCAAAAGGCCCTCTTCCCCACCTCGGGAATGGCGTGTGACGAGAATGCCAATGAAAGTGACACAAAACAACTTTGGAGTTTGCACTTGGCAGGGATCCGGATTGCCAACCTTCCTCCCCTCCCTTTCCTCTCTCTCTCTCTTGGGGGGGTTGGGAGAATTACAAATTCTTTCTCTCCCCCCCCTTTCTGGAGAAATCTGGAAGGCCACTGTCCGTCATCCTTGCCGCGGGATCTGTGGGAAGCACCCTTCGGGACTTTTTATTTTGTTAAAAAAACTTTTTTTCCGTTGGGAAGTTTCCTTCGAATCTTGATCTTGGGGGGCTCTTCTTTCCTGGGTGCCCTTCCTCGTTTCTCCTCCCTCCCTCCCTCCCTCCTCTGTTTCCCCACTCTTTCTCTTTCTTTCACCTGGAAGGGAATTCCCAGGGAAGGGCAGACTTTGTCCTTCCTTTATCAAAGCTGCCACAGGGAAAGAAAATGGTTTGACAAGCTTTCCCCCCCCCCCTCTCTCTTTCCTTCCTTCTGTCTTTATTTCACGCTCTCTCTTTCCTCTCTCTCCCTCTCCCTCTCTCTCTTTTTATCTCTGTCTCTCTCTCTCCCTCTCTCTCTCTTTCTCCTTTTGTTTCTCATTCTCTCTCTCTTTCTCTTTTTCTCTTTCTCTCTCTTTCCTTTTTTCTTCCTTTCTCTCTCCTTCTCTCTCCCTGCCTCTCTTTCTCTCTCTTTTTCCTTCCTTCTCCCTCCCTCTCTCTCTCTTTCCTTCCTTCTGTCTTTATTTCACGCTCTCTCTTTCCTCTCTCTCCCTCTCTTTTTATCTCTGTCTCTCTCCCTCCCTCTCTCTTTCTCCTTTTGTTTCTCATTCTCTCTCTCTCTCTTTCTCTGTCTCTCCTTTTTTCTTCCTTTCTTTCTCTCTCCTTCTCTCTCCCTGCCTCTCTTTCTCTCTTTTTTTCCTTCCTTGTCTCTCTCTCTTTCTTTCCTTTCCTTTTTCTCTCACTCTATTTCTCTCTCTATCTTTCCTCTCTTTCTCTCTCACTCCTCTTTCTCTCTCCTGTGCATCTGTGTATCATTTCAAAAGTTTCTTTTATTTTTTCTCTCTCTCTCTCTTTCTCTCTCTCTATTCCTTTCTTTCCTTCTTTCTTTCTCTCTCCCTCTCCTTTGCATCTGTGTACATCATTTTAAAAGCTTCTTTCTTTCTCTCCTTCGTTCCTTCTTTCTTTCTCTCTTTCTCTCTTTAATTTTTTCTCTTTCTCTTTCTCTCTTTTTCTTTCTCTCTCTCTCTCTCTTCCCCCCTCTCTCCTGTGCATCTGTGTGCTTCATTTCAAAAGTTTCTTTCTTTCTTTTTTTCTTTCTTTCTTTCTTTCTTTCTTTCTTTCTTTCTTTCTTTCTTTCTTTCTTTCTTTCTTTCTGGATCGCCCTCCCAATTCTTTCTCGAGCCCAGCAGCCAAAACGATTGCCATTCACTCCCTTTAAGCATCTCTCCGGCGCAGGCCAGGACATCGCTGCTGTGGGCCAAATAACGCCACAATTCTCCCCCCTCCTACAACCTCCACACAAACACACTCACACACATATCCATAGCAACTCCAACAAACCCCAGCACGCCCGTTTTCTCTTTCCCCCTCACACTGAACCGCCTTCGCCCGAGACGCCACCCTTGCCAGCTTCGCCAGTTTAAACCTTCCGCTCGATCGATTCTGCCCCGCTCACATTTCCTCGCAACGTTTTGCAAAAAATTGCCGGCTTGGGCAGCCCCCAAATACATGAAGAATT
>CM077655.1:2701248-2711248 GCA_039707465.1 Rhabdophis nuchalis | reverse complement strand
AGCTGAAGCCTTCTGCACGAGCCTACTTTTCCTTCCTGATTTTTTCTCTGGCCTTAGAAGTCCACCCAAAAAAACAACCCCCCCACAGTTGGATAAAACAAGATTGCTGCCCTCTTACACAAGATTATTCTGGCCTTGATTGGAAGCCGGCCACGTTTTTCCATCATTTCCCTTCATTTCTTTGCAAATCGTTGCTTTCCTTAATCGTGGCTTTCGTCTGTCGCTGCCCGGACAATTCACAACCCCCCCTCCATTTTTCCCCCCTCTTCTGTTGGCAAAGAGGACCACGGCCTGTTGATATTTTGTCCTTCCCTCCCTCCTTTCCTTTCTCTAATTCCCCCTGCGAACATCCCGTTCTCGGCTTATCTGCCAAATCTCTCCCCCCTTCTGGAGTCCCGCCACGGGTCAGACAAAAGGGTTCACATGGGCCCATTCTCCCCCCACCCTCCCCAAAAAGCTTGCTCCCCGTCTCATCCCAAGCGCCAAGCCCTCTCCCGCTCCCCAACGCTGCCCTCCAGAAAGGTGACCCAAGATGAGTGACACGAAACGCAACTCATAAAATCCAATAACCGGAGCGATGACAATCCTGCAGCTTCCCGGCAATTGCGTGTCCATCGTTCGTTCGTTGTTCTACCTTCCCCCTTTTCAATTCCTTGACTGATATGAAAAGAGGAGAGAAGCTATGTGGCAAATCTAGGCAGCCTCCTAAAAAGCAGAGACTTCCCCCTGCCAAGAAAAGGTGTCTAGTCAAGGTGATGGGTTTCCCAGTTGCTGTGAAGGTTGGACCATAAGGAAGGCTGAACGCCAAAGAATGGAGGCCTTTGGACTCTGGAGAAGAAGACTCCTGCATTGAGTCCCTCGGACTGCAAGGCCATCCAACCGGTCAGTCCTAGAGGAGACCAATCCTGGCTGCTCTTTAGAAGGCCAGATCCTGGAGAGGAAACTCAAAGACTTTGGCCACCTGATGAGAAGGAAGAAGGACTCCCTGGAGAAGAGCCTCATGCTGGGAATGATGGAGGGCAAGAGAAGAAGAAGGGGACAGCAGAGAAGGAGGGGGCTGGATGGAGTCACCCAAGCAGCCAGCATGAGCTTCAATGGACTCCAGAGGATGGTGGAGGACAGGAAGGCCTGGAGGAATATTGTCCAGGGGGTCAAAATGGGTCAGATATAACTTCACAACTAACAACAAGATAGATAGATAGATAGATAGATAGATGGATGGATGGATGGATGGATGGATGGATGGATGGATGGATAGATAGATAGATAGATAGATAGATAGATAGATAGATAGATAGATAGATAGATAGATAGATAGATAGATAGATAGATAGATAATTTCTTGGCTGCAGTCCCCATCGATGGGCTCCATCGATGGGCAGATGGGGACTGTCGCCAAGAAATTATCTATCTTGCTCCTGGGGAGGGAAGCTACGTATATGGCAAATCTTGACAGCCTCCTAAAAAGCAGAGGCATCCCCCTGCCAACACAAGGGCGTCTAGTCAAGGCTGAGATTTTCCCAGTTGCAATGGTTGGCTGTGAAGGTTGGACCGTAAGGAAGGCTGAGCGCCCAAGAATGGAGGCCTTTGAACTCTGGAGAAGAAGATTCCTGCATTGAGTCCCTTGGACTGCAAGGCCATCCAACCGGTCAGTCCTAGAGGAGATCCACCCCGACTGCTCTTTAGAAGGCCAGATCCTGAAGAGGGAACTCAAAGACTTTGGCCACCATATGAGAAGGAAGAAGGAAAAAAAGCCCATTTGCCTCTTGAAAAAGCCCCTCTGAGACAACCGTGACGTGGATGAGAATCTCCATAGAGATTGGGCTTCCCATGGGCCACTGCAGCTCAATGTTTCTCAACCTTGGCAACTTGGCTGGACTTCAACTCCCAGAATTCCCCTGCCAGCATGTCCTCCTCTTCCTTCCTCTTCCTCTTCTCTTCTCTTTATGATTTCCAGCAGTTAAAACATCTATCATAATGAAGAAACTCCCTTTTTATAACTCAGTAAAATCCCCTTAATTCAGGGTAGAGTCGGGACGACTGGATGGAGCTGAGCCTTTACTGGCCCCCTGCCTTTCCTGATGCCTATGTGGGAGTTCACAGCAGATGATCGTTATTTCTTCTTCTTCTTCTTCTTCTTCTTCTTCTTCTTCTTCTTCTTCTTCTTCTTCTTCTTCTTCTTCTTCTTCTTCTTCTCCTCCTCCTCCTCCTCCTCCTCCTCCTCCTCCTCCTCCCCCCCATCATCTCCTTCCTCTTTCTCTTTTTCTTCTCCTCCTCCCCTCCTCCTCTTCTTCCTCTTCCTCTTCTTCCTCCCCCCTTTTCTTACTCTTCTTCCTTCTTTCTCCTCCTCCTCCTCTTCCTCCTCCATCATCTCCTTTCTTCTCCCCCCTCCTCCTCCTGCCTTCTGATTTTTTGGAGAATAGGAGGACCCCCTCCACTCTGTGACAACCCCTCAAATATTGCTATCATGTCCCCCATCCTCAATCCTTCCTCTGCACTTCCTTGTGGCTGGAGGAAACTCCCCCCCAGGCCCTTTGGAAGTGGGGCGCAGCCGTGTCGATTTCTCCGAGGGCCTGGCTCCGTTCAGCCCGCCAGCCTTCCTCCTGCTCCTCCGCCCGGTTGGAGTCCCTGCTCCCTTCAGCGCCAAAAGAGGCTAATCATTTGACTTGCTAATACCCAGAGGACAAACATTTATTGCAACCACAAGTATTTTCGGGATTATGGCATCTAATGCTTCTGAACAGGCTGTTACTGGGGGGATGTTTGTGTAAGCAGAATTGCCCCCCCTCCCTTCACTCTTTCTTCTCCTCCCCCCCCCCACTCCCCAAGCAAGTGCTCAGATGAACAGCGCCTTCCTCCTCCTCCTCCTCTCCTCTCCCCTTCCTCTTCCACCTCCCCTCTTCCCTTCTTCTTCCACCTCCTCTTCCCTTTCTCCTTCCTTTCTTCTTTTTCTTCCACTGCTCTTCCTCTTCCTCCACTTCCTTTCCTCTCCCTCCTGCCCTCTTCATGCCCCTCTTCCCCTATTCTTCCTCCTCCTCTTCCTTTTCTTCCTCCTCCCCTTCCTCTTCTATCTCCCCTCTTCCCCTCCTCCTTCCCTTCCTTTCCTCTTCCTCCTCCCCTCTTCTTCCTTTTCCTCTTCCCTTTCTCCTTCCTTTCTTCTTCTTCCTCCTCTTCCTTTCTCCTTCCTCCCCCCTTCCTTTTCCTCCCCCCTCTTCCCTTCCTCCTCCTCCTCCTCCTCCTCTTCTTTCTACTCCTTCTCCTCTTCCCCGCCTCCTCCCTTTCCTCTTCCTCCTCCTACTCCTCTTCCCTTCCTCCTCTTCTCTTTTCCTCCTCTTCCCTTTCCTCTTCCTCCTCCTCTCCCTCGCCTCTTCCTCCCCCTCCTCCTCCTCTTTCTCCTCCTTCCTTTTCCCCTTCCCCATTCTCTTTCCTCCTCCCTCCCTCCCTCCTCCCCCTATCCTTTTAATAACAAAGATACCCACCAACTTCAAAGCCTTGTTGGACAGGTTGCTAATTCTTCTTCCCCCCTCCCCAAATCTTATTATAAGTTCTCTCCCCCATCTCCCCCCCCCTCCCCAACCCAAAAAGCAGAAAGGGGGCGGTCACCCACCCTGTGGCACAAAATGACCTTTCTTTTCCCATTCAGCCATTTGCAGCCCTGCTAAAAAGCATCACGCTAATTTCCTAATTGTTCCCAGGTTGACTTTTTTGAGGGGTGGGGGGAGATTAAAGCTATTTAGCCCGACTCTGCAGGGGTGTTTGCTTTAAAAACACACACACACAAAACTCACAATAAAGGCTCAACGTCAACCCAACCGAGAGGCTGGACCTTCCTCGCTGCTGTGGGCCTGACGGGAAGGGGGCGGGGTGGGGGGCACAGGCAAAATTGCCACAGTGACCAACTTGGACTAATTTGGCTAATTGTTTGCCCAATTGCCGTTTCGCCCTTTGTTTCTCCTCCGTCCCATTTCTATACATGGAGAGAGAGGGATATTTCCCCCCCCCTCCTGGGAGGGGTTTCTCCCTCCCGTCTGCTCCCCAAAGGCCGCCGGCCCCCGAAAGAAGGGGCTTTTGTGACCCCCACCCCCACCAGGCGCCCATCGGTGGAAGTCAAGGCCCAGAGACCTTCCGCCCACTTCCCAACCTAATAATTATCCCTCTGAATGCTCCCAAATTAAATCAGGGTTTTAGAGCTACGTGATTTTGAAAGGAAAGGGGGGGGAAATATGGAAGTGGGGAAGGTTGCATTCACCGCCAAACGGAGAAACAGAGCGTACAAATGCCCTCCTTTCTCTCTGTTTTGCAAATGGGTTATGGATGCATTTCTTCTCTCCCTCTTTCTCTCTTTCTCTCTTTCTCTCCCCTTTCTTTCTCTCTCGCTCTTTCTCTATCTCTCTCCCGCCCTCTCTCTCTTTTTCCCTCCTTTCTCTCTCCCTCCCTCTCCCTCTCTCCCTTTCTCTCTCTCCTTTTCTCTCTCCCTCTTTCTCTTTCTCTCTCCCTCTCTCCCTCTCTCCCTATTTCTCTCTCTCCCTTTCTTCCTCTCTCTCTTTCCCTCTCTCCCTCTTTCTCTCTCTCTTTCTCTCTCACTCTCTCCTCCTCTCTCCCCCCCGTCTCTCTCCTGTGCATCTGTGTGTATCATTTCAAAAGTTTCTCTCTCTCTCTCTCTCTCTCTCTCTCTCCTTCTCTCTCTCTCCCTCCCTTTTCCTGTCTCTCCCACTCTCCCTCTCTCTCCCACTCTCCCTCTTTCTCTCTCTCTGTTTCCCTCCTTTCTCCCTCTCTCTTTCTCTCTCTCTCTCCCTCCCTCTCTCTCTTTCCCTCTCTCCCTCTTTTTCTCCTTCTCTCTCACTCTCTCCCTTTCTCTCTCTCCTTTTCTCTCTCCCTCTTTCTCTCTCCCTCTCTATCTCTCTTCCTATTTCTCTCTCTCCCTTTCTTCCTCTCTCTCTTTCCCTCTCTCCCTCTTTTTCTCTTTCTCTCTCACTCTCTCCTACTCTCTCTCCCTCCCTCTCTCTTTTTCCCTCCTTTCTCTCTCCCTTCCTCTCCCTCTCTCCCTTTCTCTCTCTCCTTTTCTCTCTCCCTCTTTCTCTCTCCCTCTCTATCTCTCTTCCTATTTCTCTCTCTCCCTTTCTTCCTCTCTCTCTTTCCCTCTCTCTCTCTTTCTCTCCTCTCTTTCTCTCTCACTCTCTCCTCCTCTCTCCCCCCCTCTCTCTCCTGTGCATCTGTGTGTATCATTTCAAAGGTTTCTTTCTCTCTCTCTCTCTCTCTGTCCTTCTCTCTCCCTCTCTCTCTCCCTCTCCCTCTTTCTGTCTCTCTCTCTCTTTCCCTCCTCTCTCACTCTCTCTTTCTCTCTCTCTCTCTCCTCCGAAACCAGTGCAAAAAACCCCGTTTATATCCTCCCCATTGGGATGATGCTTTGTGAAATGTATCCGTGTGTTTTGGGGCTTCGTGTGATGGGCACAGAGGGAGGGGTGCGTGAGCTGCGTTGGGGCATTCCAGGAAAAACTGGCTGTGTTGTACTTGAAGGATGGTCTGTTCTTCTTAACAACCCAGATCCAAACTTTGGACCAGCTGGTTTAAGCAGAGAAAACAGGCACAATTGTCCAGGAAGGACACAATCTTCCTTCTTGGCTAGCCAGGATTGGCACGACAGTCAAACCAAGGCGGTTCTGGTGGGAATCAAACTCACGCTGTACTAGTCCTCGACTTATGACTGCAACGAAGCCCAAATGCTCCCTGTTTGCTGGCAGAGGGCTATCAAAATGAACTAAAAACAAATCAAAAGGAGAAGTGTTTCCTCTTTTTTGCATTTGAGCATGGAAGAAGGGACAGGAAAAGTAGAAAGGGAAGGAGGAAAGAGAAAGAAAAAAGAAGGGAAGAGGGGAAGAGAGCAAGGAAGGAAAAAGAAGGAAAGAGGGGAAGGAAGAGGAAAGAAAGGTGAAGGAAGAGGGAAGGGAAAAAAAGGAAAGGAAAGAAGGAACGGAGGGAGGGAGGATATAGAGCAGGGGTGGCAAACTGTGGGTCTTTTATGACTCATGGACTGCAATACCCAGAATTCCTGAGCAAGCCATGCTGGCTCAGGAATTCTGGGTAGTGAAGTCCATGAGTCATAAAAGAGCCACAGTTTGCCACCCCTGATATAGAGGAAGGGAGGGAAGGAAGAGAGGGAGGGAAGGAAGGGGAAGGAAAGAGAGAAAAGGAAAGGCAGAGAGAAAGGAAGGAAGGAAGGAAGGAAGGAAGGAAGGAAGGAAGGAAGGAAGGAAGGAAGGGGACTATAATGAGAGGGAGGGAGGGTCTCAGGGAAGTCCTGCCTTAGCATTTGGCCACCACAGGTGCCTCCACATGAATGACATCGAGCTGGCCACGCCCACCATGGCCCTACAAGGTCAAACACAACCCTGACGCGGCCCTCCATGAAATTGAGTTTGACACCCCCTGGACTAGATGACTCTGGAGGTCCCCTTCTTATAAAGCTGTGGTTCTCTGACCACAGGTGACTCGTCCGGTGAAGACCCTCAAGGCAACGTTCGTCAATTCTTTCTTTTTCCATTTTCTTCCCCAGGCGACCACGATATCGTGAACAACATGTACGAAACCGAGGCAGACCTCCTGGCCGGCGAAAGCGCAGAGGAGGAGACGGAAGACGGGAGCATCATGTCTCCCATACCCATTGGGCCGCCCTCCCCTTTCCCCGCGGGCGAGGACTTCCACCCCAAAGAGGGCTCTCCGTACGAGGCCCCCGTCTACATTCCCGACGATATCCCCATCCCGTCCGACTTCGAATTGAGGGAATCCTCCGTTCCCGGAGCAGGATTGGGGATCTGGACCAAAAAGAAGCTGGAAGCCGGAGAGAGATTCGGGCCCTACGTGACTTTTCCCAGGACCACCTTGAAGGAAACGAGTTTTGGATGGGAGGTAAGGACTTCCTCTCCTCTCCCGGAGGGGAGCGCAAAGGTCGTCGTAACCGATCTTGAGGGAGGCGTTTGGGGCAGGGGCGGTATTCGCTTACCTTCCCTACTGGTTTGCAAATGTGAGTGTGTGCCCGTGCAGGCGCTCAGCCTTCCGTGCTAAAAAAAAAGGGCCTAAATGGGATGCCGTGGAGGTGGGGTGGTTGGGCAAGGCCAACCACGATTTTTGCAACCGGTTCGGGCGAACCGATCCGAACCGGCCGAATACCACCTCTGGTTTGAGAGGGGCACCAAAACGATACGAGGGGTTGTGTCGGTGCCACGTTTCCTGGCTGTGTCATGTGGGATGGTGTGTCTTTTGTGGTGGCGGCTACAATTTCACTCGTGCGTCAGAAGTTCCTTGAATGGTCACCCGCGATTTCCTCTACTGCATTAATATCATGCTCTTCCTCCTCCTCTTCCTGTTGCTCCTTCTTCTCTTCTTCCCCTCTCCTTCTCTCCTCCTCCCCCTCCTTTCCTCTTCCTCCTCCCTGAGATACCTTTTTCGTGATAGATGTCTATTCCTCAGCTCTTCCCCCAAGGTCACTCCCTCTCCTCCTCTTTCATTCTCCCTCTTCTCTTCTCTCCTCCTCCTCCTCCCATTCTCCTCCTCACCTTCTCCTCTCCTTCTCTCATTCCCCTTCTCCTTTTCTTCTCTTCTCGTCCTCCTCCTTTTCCTCTCCTCCTCTTTCATTCTCCTTCTTCTCCTCCCCTTCTCCTTTCCTCCTCCTCCCCTCCTCCTCCTCTCTTCCTCCTCCTCCCATTCTCTTCCTCTTCTTCTTGTCCTTCCCTCTTCCCCCTCCTCCTTCTCTTCCCCTCCTCCCTCCTCCTCTTCCTCCTTCTCCTTCTCCTCTCTTCCTTCTCCTCCCATTCTCCTTCTCCTCTTCTTCTCCTATCCTCTTCCCCGCCTCCTCCTCTTCCTCTCCTCCTCCTCCTCTTCGAATGGCAATAATAACCATTGTCCTTATCCGACAGCTCACAGCCACGGCTGCATTTATATCCCCTTCATGCCCTCGGTTACCTTTTTCACTCCTGCCAGGCCAACACGCACGACTTTTCAGAACAGCCCTCAGAGGTGTCTCCCCTCCATTATTCCTCCTCTTTTTTCCGGTTAGGATTTGAGCTCTTCCCTTCTTGACATATCCCTGCTGCTTATGTCAGCAACGAACAACAGCCTCCCGCCGAGTCCAGGAAGGCCGTTTCCACTTCCTCCGAATGTTTTGAGTGTGGGGGTGGGGGCTCTGCAATTTGGAGGAGAGACAATTAAGCCGAATGCCAGTGAATTTGTGTTGTCTTCCTATTGTGGGCAGAATTCAAAGCCGTCTCCGGCTCCTTCGGGGGTTGCGTTTTCGCTCGGAATTAAAAAGTGGGGGGGGGGGAAGAAGGTGGTTGCTTCGCTTGGATTTCATTTTGGGAGATTATTCCAGATGATTTCATCTATCTCTGTATCCACTGAAACACAACTGATGTTTTCATGGTGGAGAAAACAGTATCTCTCCCCCCCCCATCCGCCATCACTCTGCTAAACAACTACCGTATTTTTCGGAGTATAAGATGCACCAAGGTTTTGAAGAGGCGAATTTTTTTAAAAAAAGGTTTTTGCACTCTGCAAACCTCCCAAAAACGGCCCGTTTTTCGTGAATATGGGCCTGTTTTTTGTCAAAAAAAGGGGCAACGCTAGCTTTTAGGAGGCTTATAGAGTGCTCCTGGGGGCTGGGGGAGCAAAATGCAAGCCATTTATGCTCATTTCTGCCTTCCCCAGCCCCCAGGAGCACTCTATAAGCCTCCTAAAGGCTCTGCACGGCCATTTTTGCAAAGGGGGCGGGGTTTCAGGAGGCCAAAAATGCTGTATTCAGTGCATAAGATGCACCCAGATTTTCAGCCTCTTTTTTGAGGGAAAAAGGTGCGTCTTATACTCCGAAAAAATACAGTAATTTCCCCAAATAATGTCTTACGCCCCAGGATGTCAAACTGTCTAATGAGGCTATGTGGCTATTTATCCTTCTCATCTGTCCTAGTATGTCTTCCCTTAGCTTCTTACGACCCATCGCTCATCTGTTTGTATCTCGTGATTGATGTAGAGAGCTTTTATGGAGTCTTCTATGGTGATTGGGGTGGGTTGCTCATTTAGTTACCCTGTGAATGTCGCTGAGCGTTGGATCTTATGATTTATGGCGATGGTCATTTATGATTAGGAACGTGATTTAACGCTTGTTGCTTTTGTGCACACTGAGAGCTTCTGCACCGGAGTCAAATTCCTTGTAGGTCCAATCACACTTGGCCAAATAAAAGCTATTCCATTCCACCCCGTCCCGTCCCATTCCATTCCGTTCCGTTCCATTCCATTCTATTCTATTCTATTCTATTCTATTCTATTCTATTTTATTCTATTCTATTCTATTCTACCTTGTATTATTCTCTATTCTATTCTCCATTACCTATTCCTTATTTTATTCCACTCCATTCTATTCCATTCCATTCCATTTTATTCTATTCTCCTTCTATTCTATTTTATTCCGCATTCTCTATTCTAGTCTATTCTACATTCTATTCTACATTGTAATATTCTGTATTCTAGTCTATTCCTTATTCTACTCTACTCTATTCTATTCTATTATATATTCCTTAGTCTATTCTATTCTGCATTTTATTATTTTCTATTCTATTCTATATTCCTTATTCTATTCTATTCTGCATTTTCTTTTCTATTCTTTTCTATTCTATTCTATTCTATATTCCTTATTCTATTCCTATTCCTATTCCTTATTCTATTCTATTCTGCATTTTATTATTTTCTATTCTATTCTATTCTATTCTATTCTATATTCCTTATTCTATTCTATTCTGCATTTTCTTTTCTATTCTTTTCATTCTATTCTATTCTATTCTATTCTATATTCCTTATTCTATTCCTATTCCTATTCCTTATTCTATTCTATTCTGCATTTTATTATTTTCTATTCTATTTCTATTCTATTCTATTCTATTCTACTCTATTCTATTCTATTATATATTCCTTATTCTATTCTTATTCTTATTCTATTCGTATTCCTATTCCTTAT
>CM077655.1:2676294-2701148 GCA_039707465.1 Rhabdophis nuchalis | reverse complement strand
GCAGGCACGTGCAGATGCAATATTCCACTTCAATAAATACAGAAGAAGGCTATAGCCACTTGGTGGGAGCTTGAATTCCTGAATAGTAGATTTGCTGGAAAAAATACTCATATATTATTGTAGCTTCCTTCCTTCCTTCCTTCCTTCCTTCCTTCCTTCCTTCCTTTTGTCTGTCTGTTTTCCTTCCTTCCCTACCATATCTCCTTCCTTCTTTCCTTCCTTCCTCCTTTCCCTTTCTTTCCTTCAGTCTTTCTCTTTCCTTCCTTCCAACCTCTTTTTCCCTTCATTCCTTATTTTTCCTTTCCTTCCTTTCCATTTCTCTCTCCTTCCTTCTATCCCCTTCCATCTCCCTTCCTACCTTTCCCTTTCTTTCCTTCAATCTTTCTCTTTCCTTCTTTCCCATCTCTTTTTCCCTTCATTCCTTATTTTCCTTTTCCTTCCTTTCCATTTCTTTCTCCTTCCTTCCTCCCTCCCTTTCCTTCCTTCCTTCCTTCCTTCCTTCCCTATCCTTCCTTTCCCCATTTCCTACTTTCCTTCTTCTTCCTCCTCCTTCCCTTTCTTTTCCTTCCGTCTTTCTTTTTCCTTCCTTCCTCCTCTTTTTCCCTTCATTCCTTATTTTCCTCTTCCTTCCTTCCTCCTCTTTTTCCCTTCATTCCTTATTTTCCTCTTCCTTCCTTTCCATTTCTTTCTCCTCTCTTCCTCCCTCTCCTTTTTCCTTCCTTCCTTCCCTTATCTCCTTCCTTCTCCCATTTCCTTCCTATCTACTTTCTTCTCTCCCTTCCTTCTTTCCTTTCTTTTCCTTCTGTCTTTCTCTTTCTTTCTTTCCTTCTCTCCTCTTTCCTCCTTCATTCCTTATTTTTCCTTTCCTTTCTATTTCTTTCTTTATATTTTATATTTTTTATATTTTTTATATTTTGTACTTTGCTATGTTTATATTTGTTATATTTATATAAATATATTTGTTATATTTATATATATTTATATTTGTTTTTTAATTTGCCTGTGCACTGCCCCGAGTCCCTTTCTGGAAAGGGTGTGTATATAAATTTAATAAACTTAACTTAACTTAAACTCCTCCCTCCCTCCCTCCCACCTTCATTCATCTGATTAGCAGAAGGAAATTTTGACCAGCCTAACAGGCCATGAACTCAGAACATCCCTCCTGGATAATTTATTTTTTTTTATTTTATTTTTTTTTAAAAGCACCCGGCGAATCCCAACCTTTTCTGATGTGATCCTATCAAAGTCCCGAGTGCATCTAAAATGTTGTTTCCGATTCCCCCCCCCCCCCGGTCATCTGGTTCCCATCTGCACCCAGCTGTGCGGCCGAGCGCAGCCTCCAGAGGGGTTAATCCATTCAGGAGACGGTCTGCCCTTCTACCTGTTTTTCTTCAATTATTGCATTAGAGAAATGGAGCAAAATTGTTTGGACAAGGATTCTGCTGGCGAAGGTGGAAGGTTAGGCCGGGGACCAGCTTCTGCTACGAGATAATCACCTTTCATGAAGATGGGACCGATTTGCAGGAGGATGGCGTCTCTTTTATCCCTCGCCCACAAAGTGTGGTCCCACTGCCTTCTATCCCCATCCGTCCCAGCCAGAGATAAGCTTTAATTCGGAGTCCCCTTGCTCTCTCTTGAAGGGATGGATAGGGGTCAAGTAGAGTTAATCCCCCTCGGCTCGGCGAAATTATGACTTTAAGAGAGTCCACATTTTAGGGTGGCTCAGAGGCTAAGACGCTGAGCTGGTCGATCAGAAAGGTCGGCGGTTCGGCGGTTCGAATCCCCAAAGCCGCGTAACGGAGGGAGCTCCCGGGACTCGTCCCAGCTTCTGCCAACCTAGCCTTTTGAAAGCAGGTAAAAAAATGGAAGTAGAAAAATAGGAACCACCTTGGGTGGAAGGGAACTGCAGTTTGGCGGTTCGAATCCCCAGCGCCGTGTAACGGAGGGAGCTCCTGTGACTCGTCCCAGCTTCTGCCAACCTAGCCGTTTGAAAGCAGGTAAAAAAATGCAAGTAGAAAAATAGGAACCACCTTGGGTGGGAAGGGAACTGCAGTTCGGTGGTTTGAATCCCCAGCGCTGCGTAACAGAGGGAGTTCTCGTGACTCATCCCAGCTTCTGCCAACCTAGCCGTTCGAAAGCAGGTAAAAAAATGCAAGTAGAAAGATAGGAACCATCTTGGGTGGAAAGGGAACTGCAGTTCGGCTGGGTTAATCGATCTGGGATGATAGAATTATAGAACGACAGAATCGGAAGGGACCTTGGAGGTCTTCTAGTCCAACCCCCTGCTCAGGCAGGAAACCCTAACCATTTCACATCCATGGTGAAGAGAAGAGAAAAGAAGAAAAGAAAAGAGGAATAGAAGAGGAATAGAATAGCAGAGTTGGAAGGGACCTTGGAGGTCATCTAGTCCAACCCCCTGCTCAGGCAGGAGGCCCCTCTACCATTCTGGATGAAAATAGCCATCCAACCTCTTCTTAAAAACCTCCAGGAAGGCACAACCCCACACCATCTCAAGTGAGCCTTCACGCAAAGGAAGAAGGGTTTTAAAAAGGAAACAAGAAGCCGGTCCTCAGATTTTTATTCCCTCCGTCCCCCGTCCCCCATACGGTGTCTGTCACACAATTATTTCGTGTGTGCGAGTGTGTATCTGTGTGTTTGCGTGTCTTTTAAATACCAGGAGATCTCACCTCTCCCTGGCATCGTTGCCGTTCGCTTATAATCCCATTGTTAGAAGATGACATTATATATATATATACTGTATATATATTTATATTTATATATATATATATATATGCCTTCTGCATTTCTGGATTCCCAGCTGCCCCTTTTTCCCTCCTCCGCCCCCCCATGGAGGCTGGTGATTTAATACGACTGTTTCTTTTTAACAGCGGCATCACCGGACTGGCAAGGCCGCGGCTGTCTCTTGTGGACTAGGTCCTTGGGAGTTTAAAAAAAGAAAAATCCATTACAGGACTGCCATTAATCTATAGCTGTTGCTGGGGGCAATTTGTGACTCGTTCATTTAATGGTTCCCGTGCCCTGGAGAATGGCTGGGCTTTTATTTTTTTTTATTTTGGTGGGGGGGGGGATCGGCTTTGTTTAATTATCAAAATATTTGATGCAGAAAATTATCATGGTTTTTTTTTTGAGGGGGGCTTGTTTTTTTTCCTGGGGTCACGCTCCTTGTCCACCCCACCCCCCAGCATCTAGCAAAAGGCGATAAGATTAGTGAAAGCCCCACAGGTAAGGATTGTGCGCTCTGCCGTTGCGCGCGAGTGGAAACGGACCCACAACGCCACAATGGCGCTGCTGAAGTTGTCGTTCTTGCAGGCCAAGACAAAGCTACCCGTGTCCGTTTTATGACTTCGACAAGGGGTTGCGTCCGCTTCGTTTAACGCCCCCTTTCCAACGCTTTCCACGGGGGAAGGTTTGGTAGGTGGGTTTTTCCGAGGGTTTGTTTGGCAACTTTTTATTTATTTATTTATTATTTTAATGCGAAGATTTTTAGTTTAGTGTATTGATAGGTAAGTATTTTGAATGCAGGGTATTGGCAGGGCCATTGCATTTCACAGAGAAAAAGAAAAAGGGAACAGATGTATTGGAATAGGAGCCTCGGGATTCTAGCCATATCTATAATTACGCTGTGTTTCTCTGAAAATAAGACAGGGGTCTTGTTTCTTTTGACCCCTGAAATAAGCGCTTGGCCGAGGAAAGAAAAAGGGAAGGAAGGAAGGAAAGAAGGAAAGAAGGAAAAAGGAAGGAAGGAAGGAAAAAGGAAGGAAGGAAGGAAAGAAGGAAAGAAGGAAAGAAGGAAGGAAGAAAAAGGGAGGAAGGAAGGAAAGAAGGAAAGAAGAAAAGAAGAAAGAAAGGAAGAAAAAGGAAGGAAGGAAAGAAGGAAAGGAAGGAAAAAGGAAGGAAGGAAGGAAAAAGGAAGGAAGGAAAGAAGGAAAGAAGGAAGGAAGAAAAGGAAGGAAGGAAAGAAGGAAAGAAGGAAGGAAGGGAGAAAAGGAAGGAAGGAAAGAAGGAAAAAGGAAAGAAGAGAAGGAGGGAGGGAGGGAGAATACAAAATAACAGAGTTGGAAGGGACCTTGGAGGTCTTCCAGTCCAGCCTCCTGTACAGGAGAACCGAGATGGAGGAGGGGGAGAAGGACTGTGGGGTCCTTGGTACTCTGTGAGCTGGGTTGCATTCTTGCAGACGTTTCATGACCCAACAAGGTAACATCATCAGTATTTGAAAGGAGTGGAATTTGTGGAGAAGAGGAGGAGGAGGAGGAGGAGGAGGAGGAGGAGGAGGAAGAGGAGGAAAATTGTGGGGTCCTTGGAGCTCTTTGAGCATGGTTGCTTTCTTGTAGATGTTTCATGACCCAACTAGGTAACATCATCAGTATTTGAAAGGAGTGGAATTTATGGAGAAGAGGAGGAGGAGGAGGGAGGAGGAGGAGGAGGAGAGGGAAGAGGAGGAAAATTGTGGGGTCCTTGGGGCTCTTTGAGCATGGTTGCATTCTTGCAGACGTTTCATGACCCAACTAGGTAACATCATCAGTATTTGAAAGGAGTGGAATTTGTGGAGAAGAGGAGGAGGAGGAGGAGGAGGAGGAGGAGGAGGAGGAGGAGGAGGAGGAAAATTGTGGGTCCTTGGGGCTCTTTGAGCATGATTGCTTTCTTGTAGATGTTTCATGACCCAACTAGGTCAGTGCTAGAAGGGAGTGGGTGGGGTTTATGAGGAGAAGGAGACAGAGAGGAGAAGAGGAGGAGAGGAGAATCAGAAGACAGAGAAGGAGGCAGGAGGAGGAGGAGAAAAGGAGGAGGAAGAAGAGGAGGTGAAGAAGGAGAGGAGAATCAAAAGACAGAGGAGGAATAGGAGGAGGAGGAAGAAGAAGAAGAGGAGGGGCAGAAGGAGAAGAAGGAGAAGGACCTTCCCTCTCTAACAAAAACGAGGCACATTATTTAAGGGCAGAAGACACCAATCAAGGCATTAACCCCGGCATTCCAAAGAGGGAGAAAATATCAGAAGCCTTCTGGGTTGGCCCTCAGGAAAAAGGAAGGAAGGAAGGAAGGAAGGAAGGAAAAGGAAGGAAAAGGAAGGAAAAGGAAGGAAAAGGAAGGAAGGAAAAGGAAGGAAAAGGAAGGAAGGAAGGAAGGAAGGAAAAGGAAGGAAAAGGAAGGAAAAGGAAGGAAGGAAGGAAGGAAGGAAAAGGAAGGAAAAGGAAGGAAGGAAGGAAGGAAGGAAAAGGAAGGAAAAGGAAGGAAAAGGAAGGAAGGAAGGAAAAGGAAGGAAAGGAAGGAAAGGAAGGAAGGAAGGACAGGTGGGGGATAACGACAACAGAGGCAAAGACTGGGCACAAAGACTTTATTGGCTCTGCAAGCAGCATCCCCCATCCAACGTGTGTGTGCGCGTGCATGCGTGTGTGTGTGTGTGTGTGTGTGTGTGTGTGTGCTTGTGCATCCATCCTCTTGGCTTAGGGCCCCGGGGCGATCGTTTCCATATATATTTCTTTGCGGGGCAGAAGTCAGGTCACTGCCAGCCTGTCAGTCTGGTCCACCCTCCCTTTCCCCTCCCTCCCTCCCTCCCTCCCTCCCTGACAGTTACAATGATTAGAGCCCCCCCTGCCCCCCCAGGGATCCTTCCTTCCACCTTGGAGACACCCCCCCTACCCCCCGCCAGTCCCGCTGACCTAACCCCCCCTCTCCAAAGGGGGCTCTCTAAACAACAAACACCAGCAAATATTATTCCTCCCCCTCCCATTCCTCTCGGTTTGCAACGGGCATCCCACCCCCAGACCCTTCCCCATTGCTGCCTCTCCTCCCTTCGTCTCGGAGTCCCCCCCTCCCTCTCTGCCCGCAGCCCCCCCCCCCCAGAGATCAATCTTTAATGTGGCTATTTTCCTCCTTCGGTGTCGGGTGGGTGGGTGAGGAACAGCCTGGCGGGGGTTCAATCCACCCCTGGATCAACTTCATAAATATCTAACTTGGCGGTGGGGCTTGTCGGCAGCCTGCTTTTTGGGGGGAGGGGTTTCCGAAGTATGGGGGGTGAGATCCCCCCCCCACTTTCTCAAGGAAGGATGCAAATTGGGGCTGGGGGTAGTGGTGGCTTGGTGCCCTCCGAGGGGGCTGGTTTTCTTGCAGATGTCTCGTCACCCAGCTAGATGACGCCATCAGTGCTAGGAGTGTAGTGGGGTTTGGAGGAGGAGGAGGACTGTGGGGTCCTTGGTGCTCTCTGAGGGGGCTGGTTTTCTTGCAAACGTCACCCAGCTAGGAAACGCCATCAGTGTTACAAATATGGTGGAATTTGGGAGGAGGAGGAGGAGAAGGAGGGGGAGGAGAAGGAGGGGGAGGAGGAGGAGGAGGGGAGAAGGAGGGGGAGGAGGAGGAGGAGGAGGAGGAGGAAGAAGAAGAGGAGGAGGAGAAGGAGGAGGAAGAAGAAGAAGAGGAGGAGGAGGAGGAGAAGGAGGAGGAGGAAGAAGAAGAGGAGGAGGAGGAGGGAAGAGGAAGAAGAGGAGGAGGAGGAGGACTGTGGGGTCCTTGGTGCTCTCTGAGGGTGCTGGTTTTCTTGCAAACGTCTTGTCACCCAGCTAGGAAACGCCATCAGTGTTACAAATATGGTGGAATTTGGGAGGAGGAGGAGGAGGAGGAGGAGGAGGAGGAGGAGGAAGAGGAGGAGGAGGAGGAAGAAGAAGAAGAGGAGGAGAGGGGAGGAAGAAGAAGAAGAGGAGGAGAGGGGAGGAAGAGGAGGAAGAGGAGGAGGAGGAGGAAGAGGAGGAGGAGGAGGAAGAGGAGGACTGTGGGGTCCTTGGTGCCCTCTGAGGGGGTTGGTTTTCTTGCAAACGTCTTGTCACCCAGCTAGGAAACGCCATCAGTGTTACAAATATGGTGGAATTTGGGGAGGAGGAGGAGGAGGAGGAGGAGGAGGAAGAAGAAGAAGAAGAGGAGGAGGAGGAGGAAGAAGAGGAGGAGAAGGAGGAGGAAGAAGAAAGAAAAAGAGGAGGAGAGGGGGAGGAAGAAAGAAGAAGAGGAGGAGGAAGAGGAGGAGGAGGAGGAAAGAGGAAGAGGAGGAGGAGGACTGTGAAGTCCAAGAGAAATAATCTTCAACCAGGAGACAGATTAACAGATTAACAGAGTTCGAAGGGACCTAGGAGGTCTTCTAGCCCAACCCCCTGCTCAAGCAGGAGACCCTCTACCATTTCAGACAAGTGTCCAGTCTCTTCTTAAAAAAAAAACCTCCGGGGATGGACCAACCCACAACTTCTAGTGGCAAGCAGTCCCACTGCCCTCGCTCTTGTAAAATCCCTCCTTTCTCCCAGGTGGCTTCTCTCCTGGATTAGTTTCCATCCCTTGCGTCTTCTCCCCCCTTCTGGCGCTTTGGAGAATAGGTGCCCCCCACCCCTCCCACCCCTCTTTCATTCAGGGTTAATTCGTGGTGAAAAGCCCACCCTGGCAGAGTAACGGAAGGGGTGTGGGCGAATGGAAAACCAGCCCGCAGGGGAATGGGAACAGCTGGGAATGTCTGAGTCCCTCACCCACCCACTCAAACGGGGACCCCGAATTCACCACCGCTCGGGCTTCGTCACCTGCCGTTCGTCTCTGTTTGTGACGGGCCCCGGCTTGACGTACGGTGGAGTGTCAGCGTATTATCTCAATTAATTCTCTGCGTGGACTGATCGTATTCATAGACTTCAGCTCTATTACCATTTCGGAGGGTGACGAGGGGAAGAGTTATGGCCGGCTGCGGCTGAGATTGGCCCTGGGGGCGGTTGTGTGTGTGAGTGTGTGTTTATTAACTTGTGACAACGTCCCGTTTTTCTCTCTCTTCTCTCTCTCTCTCTCCTCGTTGCTTCTGTTTTGATTCCTACTTAAAGTTTTATGGCTTGGTTTTCCTTCGGGGACCAATTATCCCGTATGCTAATGGGGCCATGCATATTCTATGAGGCTTGTCAAGGGGGGGGGAGGTTGGTACGACTTCATCACAAACACACACACACACACACACACACAGCCAAGCCATCTCCTGGACTGGCTGGAGGTGTGTGAACGTTGTGGTAAGGATGCTGCCATCTTTCCTTGTGGATCTTCGGCCTGCCACACTTTCCACTCTTCTACTATGGGAAAATACGGGGTTAGATGAGAGGCAGCCATAACAACATTCTTTCTAGAAAGCCAAGGTCATCCTTTGTCTTTGCACCTCTGCACCTGGCCGGGACTGGATGGGTGGAAGCTGCCAGCGTGGCAGGGGGAGATTGGACCATGGGATGGACTCGTGGGTGTGAGGGGCAAAGATCTTGAACTTTCCACTGGGTGGGGAAAACTGGGGAAGCTTCCAGATTCGGATTTCCCCAGATGTGCCAACATGTCTCTCTTCATCAATTGGAACTTTGAGCAATACTTGGAGCCTTGGACTCTGATTTAATTTTGGATGCTATTTGGAACCCCTGACACTTTCAGCTGCCCTTTGGCAGGAAAGAAGGAAGAGAAAGAAAGAGAGAGAGGAGAGAGAGAGAGAGAGAGAGAGAGAAAGGGAGGAGGAAGGAAGGTAAGAAGGAGTGTGAGTGAGTGAGTGAGGAAGGAAGGAAGCAAGGAAAGAAGGAAAGAAGAGGGAGGGAGGGAAGGAGGTAGGGAAGAAGGAAGGGAAAGAGAGAGATAGAAACAAAGGAGGAAGGAAAGAAGGAAAGAAAGAAAAAAGGAAAGAAAGAAAGGGAGGAGGAAGGAAGGTAAGAAGGACTGAGTGAGTGAGGAAGCAAGGAAAGAAGGAAAGAAAAAGAGGGAGGGAAGGAAGGAAGGAGACAGGGAAGAAGGAAGGGAAAGAGAAAAAGAGGGAAAGAAAGAACGAAATTAAAGAAAGGAAGGAGGACGGTAGGAGTGTGAGTGAGTGAGTGTGAGGAAGGAAGGAAAAAAAGGGAGGAAGGAAAGGAAAAGGAAAAGAGAAAGAAAAAAGGAAGACAGGAAAGAGTGTCCGAGAAAGAAAGAAAAGGAAGGAAGAAAGAAAGAAAGAATTAAACCAGAACCCCAAAATCCACTTTTCCAGTTGAGCTTCGCCTATATTTCTTACTCTCTCTTGACATTTCTCAGCCTGAGCCCCCTGTCAAGGCACCGTTTCTCTCCCCTTCAGCAGAACCTGGAGCTGGAAACTCTGGGTCCCTCACCTGAGGGAGGGGGGCATTAAGCAGCCCACGGAGGGGAGGGGGGAAGGAGACTCAGGGTGATTGACAGCCTCGATGGTCAACAAAAGGCTGGCATTCCTGAAGGGCAGAGGACAAGGGCTTCCAAGCCTTTCCTTCAAAGCGGGACAACCCGCCATCCGAAATGTTTATTTTCTTTTCCTTCCCTTCCTCCTTTCCTCTTCCCTTCCCTTCCTCTTTCTTCATCCCTCCCTCCCTCTCTCCCCTTTTCTTTTCCTTCCTCCTTCCCTCCTTTTCCCTCTCCCTCCCTCTTCCCTTCCCTTCCTCCTTCTTTCATCCCTCCCTCCCTCTTCCCTTTCTCCTTCTTCCCTCCCTCCTTCTTCCCTTCCCTCCTTCCCTCTTTCCTCCCTCTCTCACTCCCCTTTCCTTTTCCTTCCTCCTTCCCTCCCTTCTCCTTCTTCCTTTCCCTTTCCTTTCCTTCTTTTCCATTCCTTCCTCCTCCTTTTCTTACCTTTCTTTTTTTCCTTCCCTTCCTCCTTACCTCCTTTTCTCCCTCCCTCTTTCCTTCCATTCCTTATTCCTCCTTTCCTTTTGATTCCTTCCCTCCCCTCCCTCCTTCCTTCTTTCCTCCCTCCCTCCCTCTTCCCTTCCTTCTTCCTTCCCTTCCTTTTCCCTCCTTTCTCTTCTCTGTTCTTCTCGTCCTTCCCTTTCTTTCCCGCTTCTTCCCCCCTTCTCCTGAATGACCGCTTAACCTTCGGCTGGAAGATGCTTGCGCCAGCCTGATAAAACCCAGCAACTTTGAAAGCAAAGTGGGCCTTAATTTTCTTTGACAGCTGTTCTTAAAACATGTGGGCCCGGGTCCAGCCTTAATGGCAAAACACACCCGTATTCCAAACAAATTAAATACAATTAAGGACTCTTGAGTTATGGGTATCTATCGCTCGGTGATGTTTTTGTAAAATTACCACATTCAGATCAAAGGGAAGGACTCCGGCTTAATTGTTTCATTAGGGCCCGATGCAACCCGCTTGGTAAATATGCGGCTGGCTGTCTCGGTGGGAATTGTCCCGAAGACAGCTCTGGGGGTAATTGGTACCACATTTCTCCCCGTCCGAGACCCTCACGTGTCCGGCTGGCTGAGAAACGAGCTGGAGTTGGGGGATAGAACAGGCACGGAGAGCTCCTCTCTCGTCCTTCCGAAAGTGGCGGGAATCATCCCAAAATGGCGGGTTTTAATGTAGACCGAGAGGCGCTTTACCCCGCGTGCAAACATCGACGGGAAACGAGTCTTTGGAGGGGGGGCAGAAACATCTTGCTTGGAGACCACGTGGATCTTTCGAGGAAACCAAAGGAGACATGGAGGAAGTCCTTGGCTTACGGCCGTGTTTGGGAGACGGGCGTTCCGTTGCTGAGCGAGACGGTTGACGGACCTGATAACGGAATGAGAGAACGGCAGAGTTGGAAGGGATGAGATACAGATGAACAGAGTTGGAAGGGATTCGATTCGACTAACTCTGCCAGCCAAAAACGGGTCGCATGGAGGCCTCCCAAGGCTCCGGCCGTGCAGGGTGCTTAAATCCCGCCTGCGGGACGGGCCTGGAAATCTCAAAGCACCACCCCGCAGTGCCTCTGCCGGCCAAAACGGGCAGGGTGCAGTCTCCCCTGTGGCCTGTTTTTGGCTTCCCCGGCCTCCTGCAGCACCGCAGGCCAAAAACGGGCCCCGTGGAGGCCTCTGCGTGGCCCCTCTTTGGCTGGCGGAGTGCTACTGGAGGCTGGGGAGAGTGAAACCAAGGCAGAAAGAGGATGCGCACGACCCCCATGCCCTGTTTTGACTGGTTAAAAGGCTGCAGGAGGCGTCCATCCCATCTCTGCCCTTCCCCTGCTCCCCGCCGGCCCGCGGAGGAGAGCTACAACAGGGATCGAGCCCAGGAAGCGATCCAGTTTGACACCCCTGCTCTTCTGCATCTCATTTGATTTCATTTATTTCATTTATTAGACTTCTATCCTGCTCTATCTCCCAAAAGGGAAGAGGCGAAGGTCGGTGATAGTACGGAGGTCTGGGGGAGAGGTCGTTCCAGAGGGCGGGGCCTGCCACAGAGAAGGCTCTTCCCCTGGGCGTCGCCAGCCGGCATTGTCCGGCAGACGGCACCCTAAGGAGGCCCTCCCTGTGGGAGCGGACAGGTCGAATGGAGGTATGTGGTAGAATGCGGTCTTGCAAGTAGCCAGGCCCACTGCCATGGAGCGCTTTAAAGATGGTCACTAAAACCTTGAAACCTTGAAATCTCAGGTTCAGCATCTTTGAAATGCCGTCCGCGGGAACCTCCTCGCTCTTCCCTTCTACTCTGCCGCTTTGTGGGTTCAACCACCCAAAACAGGATGCTGGAGATACATTCGCACGGCCTCCGCGAAGATCTTCCCGGAAGCCACTAAAAGGGATCGGATTCTCCCAGGAGATACCAGTGACTGACAGGCTACCTAGCAGCCGTGTCAGCTGTAATGGGCTGGAAACAGAAGAAGAGCCACTAAGATGACAGTCAGGAAGGGCATCTTCCAGCGGCCGACAAAGGTTCGAAATCCAACCTCCCCGTTTCCTAGCGTTCCTCTGAAGTTAACTTTCTGCAGAATTCCAGGGTCTGGTTTTCTTAGTGCTTCAAATTTGGGGGTGGGGGGTGGGGGGCGGGGGGTGGGGGAGAGAAGGCTGCGCCTTTCTTGTTTCAAAATATCGGGGTCCCATCACCCCAATTCTGGTAGCTAAATCCCGAGCGAGCGGCGTTATGCCATTTGGATGAAGCCGTCCGAAAGTTTGCTCTGCTCTCCGTGGAGATTCTCCATCATCCCAATCACAGCTGTCCCGAAGGGGCATCTTCAGGAGGTTTTTCCTGGATGACTGTTTGCTTCTCATCCAAGAAGCTTCTTCAACTCTGACTGGATGGTAGGGAATGGAAGGACTTCAATTCCTTGCGGACAGCTGGTCATTTGCGTCCTTTCGGAGGGTCGTTGAGGCCACTTGGAGGTTGATCTCTGTTCCAAAGGTGCATCTTCAGGAGGCAATTGAGCTTCATTTGTCTTTTTTCTTTGAAGAAGTTTCACTTCTCATCCAAGAAGCTTCATCTGAATGGTGGGGAACGGAAGGATCGATGCTCCTTGCAGACCACTAGACACCTTCTCCCAGTGGTGGGTTTCTGCAGGCTCGCACCTACTCGCGAGAGCCGGTTGGTGAAATTTAGAGAACCGGTGAGAGGGGGTTCCACCGGCGTACCTGGAAGTAAATCTGGCCTGCCGCTGCCAGTGACCCAATGGAAAGGAAAGGAAAGGAAAGGGAAGGAAAGAAGGAAGGAAGGAAGGAAGGAAGGAAGGAAGGAAAGAAAGAAAGAAAGAAAGAAAGAAAGAAAGTCATCACAATTGAGTCCAAAATTTTGGTTGCTAAGCAAGAGCGTTGTTAAATGAGTTTCACCACATTTTAAAAGGTGGCCACTCCCACTCTGTCACATGACTGCCAAGCCACGCCCACGACATAGGCCACACCTACAGAGTAGGTTCTAAAAATTTTTGAAACCCACCACTGCCTTCTCCTGATCGTAAAACCCACCCACCCCTAGATTGCATCCTGGGCTGCGGCCTTATCCCGCTCGCTTGAACGTGGTGGGTCATCTCAGCTGGACGTTTGGTTCTGCTACACAATTTTCCATCCCGTCGCAACCCTCCCACTCAGGGGTGGGATTGAAAAATGTTAGCAGCCAGTTCTCCGCCCAGTTGCTGGCTGGGTGTGGCCTACTCAGCCTCCTGCACCAAGGGGTGTGGGAGAGGAATTTTCACCCTCCCCAGGCTCCGGAGACCTTCTTTGAACTTCCGGGAGAGTGAAAACGGCTTGCCCTGGGCTCCGGATGCTGGAAACGGGCTGGAACTTCCAGAAGGCCCGTTTTTGGCCTTCCAAGAGCCCAGGCGCAGGCCCTGCACTTACATAGCATCCAAACCAGGCTGTGGGGAGACTGCTGGGAGGGGTGGAGTGTGGTGGGCGAGGCCAGCCATTCCTTTCACATACCGGTTCGGCGTAAAATTAGCATGCGGTTCACCCGAACCCTTCAGAACCGGCTGAATCCCACCCCTCCATGCTCCAAAACAGCTCGCCATCGTTCCTCCGTCTTGCGTGGAGGCCTACGGTTTTGCCCGCCTAGTAGAATGGCAGCGAATAGAATATATCCCCCCCCTCCCGCCCCGGCACTTCAGGGCGACACGATGTGAAAGGAGTCCTCGATCTGCGAGATTTGCCGCCGGTTGTTTTCTAACGGATCGACTTTTGTTGCACTAGCAAACGCACAATATTTATACATAACACTTTGATTCAAGGCAAGTGTTCCCCTGCGCTAATATCATATTGGGGGGGCGAAAAGCCTCTCTGCTTTTCACCCTACCGTTCCCTTCGCTTATTTTTTTCATTACACCGGGTTCTTTTTTTAAAATAAAAATAAAAATAATATTCTTTCCCATTAGCTTCCCGATACACCGATAATTATCTTCGCCAGGCTAATCCTTCCACTAAGCAGGGAAACGAGGCACGGGAGTCTTCAAATAATCATTATTTATAGCAGGTGCCTCTTTCTAACCTCGAACCGCTGTTATTTATAAATTGTGGAAGGAATAGCTGGGCCGCTGCTTTCTCAAGTATATAATCCATTAAGACGCTCCTGGGTTCGTGTCTGATCGGACTGGGGTAATTATGCTCTGGAGTGTTGAGTGACAGCTAAGCAGGGGGTCTTTGAAACACACACACACACCTAGAAACCAGGTAGGTTTCCCCATCAGAAATTACCTGCAATAAAATCTCCAGTTTGAATTGTTGGGAAAGAGTTATCGAAGAGAGCAGAAGAGATATTTCAAACTAAATTTGGTACAGGGGCATATCTGCCCAACTTTTCTGCTGTTCTGAGCCAGCCTTTAGCAGAAGCAAGAAACCGACTGTTTGTCATGCACAACCCCCCCCTCTCTTTATTTACCTGTTGTGAATTAATGGCATTCACCCACCTAAAAGTCCAGGCAAGAGTCCTTCAAGGGGTTAACTGCAGTACAGACCGTATCAGCTTCTTGGGAGAATGGACAGGCCGTGATCTCCCAGCCGAAAAGCGGCAAATGAACTTCTGACAAGCAGTCTTTGCAGCATGAAACACAATGAGCAAAATCTTCCGAAATACGAACTGTTGTCTCCTACGACCACCACTCCCCATTCCTTCTATTTATTCCCCAGCCAGGGAGGGGCCATTCAGAGTCTTGGCTTCCTGAGTCGATTCCTTGTCCTCCGTTGCGCACCTCTCCTATCTGCCCTGCGCACATGCACATCTGGGACAGGCCCCCCAGCTGTTCTTCCTCCTCATTCCTCTGAGGAAAGGCAGAAACATATATCTTGAGAAAAACCTAAGGGAAAGAAGGAAAGAAGGAAGGAAGGAAAGAACAAAAAAGAAAGAAAAAGAAAGAAAGGAAGAAAGAAAATATATCTTGAGAAAACCTAAGGGAAAGAAAGAAGGAAGGAAGGAAAGAACAAAAAAGAAAGAAAAAGAAAGAAAATATATCTTGAGAAAACCTAAGGGAAAGAAAGAAGGAAGGAAGGAAGGAAAGCACAAAAAAGAAAGAAAAAGAAAGAAAGAAAGAAAATATATCTTGAGAAAACCTAAGGGAAAGAAAGAAGGAAGGAAGGAAAGCACAAAAAAGAAAGAAAAAGAAAGAAAGAAAGAAAATATATCTTGAGAAAACCTAAGGGAAAAAAAGAAGGAAGGAAGGAAAGAACAAAAAAGAAAGAAAAAGAAAGAAAGAAAGAAAATATATCTTGAGAAAACCTAAGGGAAAGAAAGAAGGAAGGAAGAAAAGCACAAAAAAGAAAGAAAAAGAAAGAAAGAAAGAAAATATATCTTGAGAAAACCTAAGGGAAAAAAAGAAGGAAGGAAGGAAAGAACAAACAAGAAAGAAAAAGAAAGAAAGAAAATATATCTTGAGAAAACCTAAGGATAAAAACGCACATATTTGCAGTTCTTATAAGCCAGTTGTAAGAAGTTAACTGCGTGGAACTGCAAACTAAATAAACACATCCCTAAAGAGAAATCAAACATTACGCATTTCTCAAACTCATGCAAAAAACAACAACAACAGGAGACAGGTAAGGCCTCTACTTCTCTTGAAAACACATCACCTGGTGGGGTCTTTTTTAGGCCAGCCCTTTTGCAACCCTGGGCGGGGAGCGTGACCCCCAAAGGTTTTTCTTAAAGCCCTTCTCTTTCCGAGCGGAAATCTCAGGATTTCATCTGTTGCCCCGCTTTTCTTTTCTCTCTTTAATTTTAATTTTATTTTTACGCCTGCGAGGACGTTTGCAAGCTCAGCAATGCTCCTATCATCTCAACGATGCACACTTCGCGGAGACCCTCACCGGTCTCAGAGTGCCACCCACGCCAAGGAAGGCGCCAAACTGCAAGCCAAGCACTTTTGCAGAAGTCGCAGCCTGTGGGTTGAAACCTGAGGATGGAGAGAGAGAGAGAGAGAGAGAGAGAGGATGGCGAGGCTGGGAAGGAAAACCATCATCCTCCCAGGCGTGAATTTTATCGAAGTGCAGCAGCCTTGAATAAATTCTCTCCCGGCTTCACCCCAAGAATGCCAAGGGGGGCTGCTCACCTCTCCTGCAGAGAAAATAATAATAGTAATAATAATAACCACCCTCCCTCCTTCTTTTACGGACCGGCATAAATCTTTTAAATTATAAATCGATAAATAGTTAATTCCACAGATCCCCTCTGCATATTTCATGAGCTGTATGCAGAAGGGAGCATGGCTAATGGCAGAGAGATGGTGGGGAGGGGGGAGGGAGTTTGGGGAGGAGAAGAAGGGGAAAAATGGGACGAGAAAAACTTTTCGGGTCCCGACTGAACAATTGGGGGGGGGGGTTTGATCCCACGTCGAAAGGAGAAATACGAAAGGATTTTTAGGAAGAAAAGGAGGGATTCCATAGAAATTTTGCCCGTTTTTGGAGGTGTTTTTTTTTGCTATGCTCCAAATATATTTCTGGGCCTCTCTCATTTTTTCTCCCAAATGTAATGATTCCCCTTTTTATTTTTCTTCCCCCCCCTCCCCCCGCGCCCCCCCGCATCCTCCACCCAATCAGGGTGTAGAGAATTTGGAGGATCTGACTCGGAAGTAATCTTTCCATTACTTTAAATTTGTGTTTCTCCACCTTGGCGCTTTTCAGAGGTCTGGACTGCAACTCCCAGAATCCCCCGGGGACCGTTGGAAGTCCACGACCGGTCCTCGGAAATATGTCCGTTGCAGCAAGTCATGTGATCAAAATTTGGGGTGTGTGTGTGTTGGACAACCAGTGTGTGTATGTTGTGGCTCACCAGTGGCCAATGCAGCTGGCAGCAGATTCGGAGAATGAGGCGGGTTGGGGAGGAACCTGGGCCAGTACTGGAGTCTGGGGAAGGCTTGGAGGAGGGCTCTGTGTCGGAGGCAGAGACGGGACCAGGGCCGTCCGACAGTTATCAGCTGCCTTCGGAGTCGGACGTCAGTGGGGCAGAAGAACAGCTGAAGCCTCTTCCTAGTGTGCGCCTGCATAGAGTGGCCAGACTAGAAGACCTCCAAGGTCCCTTCCAGCTCTATTTTGATTGATTGATTGATTGAACAAAATGATATAGGGTCTTCTGCTTGAGATGGGGGCTGGACTAGAAGACCTCCAAAGTCCCTTCCAGCTCTATTCCGATTGATTGATTGATTGATTGATTGATCAAAATGATATAGGGTCTCCTGCTTGAGATGGGGGCTGGACTAGAAGACCTCCAAAGTCCCTTCCAGCTCTATTCCGATTCATTGATTAATTGATTGATTGGAGTGGTCTAGGGTCTCCTGCTGGAGCAGGGGGTTGGACTAGAAGACCTCCCATGCCCCTTCCGACTCGGTCATTCTGTCATTCTTCCTTTATAGTTCAATCATATCTGCCAGATGTAGCTGTTATTTCTGCTCCCTTTTTTTTTCTACGGCCAGGATGTTCCGGGATGTGGACGATTCGTGGTTACCACGATGGCTATAAGAGCCATCTTCCGTTTCCCCTGGTTTTCCAAAGCAGGCGAGAATTAGATTAACATCCAGCCCTCGCCCTCCTCCCCCGTCTCCTGTGTGAGCTCCCTTGGCCACGAAACTCCGCGTCCTTCCCTCGCTCCCTCCCGCCAGCCATCCGATGACAGATATTGTAACGATGACAGTAGATTAATATCTCTTTAATCAGCCCAAATGAGCATGACACGAGGCTGACAGTTCAATTTCCAGATAACAGATTGTGGCTATCAACCAGCCGAGCTTTTCAGCCATCATCGGTGGGCTGTTGTTGGTTTTTTTCTTTGTGTGTGTGTGTGTGTTATTTTTTTATGATGATGATTATCATCATTACGAGATAATAGGCCACTCGGAGGCACCGCGCTCCCCGACAGACACTTATTAAATAAATCTTGTAAAACACGACTGGGTGTTTATTCACCCACCTGTCGGGGAAGGCTCAGGCGGCGGGGCGAATTAAATCAGTGTTGACGAAGGGAGCTGGGACGATTGTCTCTCGCGCTCGAGGGGAAAGCGGGCATTTGAAGTTCAAGCATCCAAGGCTGGCGGGAGAAACTCCCCCCAAGTCCCCGAAAGGACCAGAGTGTCAGGGTACCAAATAGCATCCAAAATTAAATCAGAGTCCGAGGCAAAAGTTTTCCTCGAAGTTCCCATTGATGAAGAGAGCCATGTTGGCACAGCTGGGAAAACCCAAATCGGAAAGCTTCCCAGTTCCCCCCACCAAGTTGGAAGTTTAAGATCTTGCCCCCCAACCCCACAAGTCCATCCCATGGTCCAATCTCCCCACTGCCACGCTGGCAGCTTCCACCCATCCAGTTCCGATCGGGTGCAGAGGGGGAAAGACAAAGGATGACCTTGGTTTTCTAGAAAGAATGTTGTTATGGCTACCTATCATCCAACTCTGTATTTTCCCACCATAGAAAAATGCATGGTAGAAGAATAGAAAGTGCGGCGGGCCAAAGATCCACAAGGAAATATGGCTGCAGGCATGACACCTGATGGCAGTCTGCTGAGGCGCCGCTGGGTGAGATCAGGCCTTGGAGTACGGCGTCCCGTTTTGGTCCCGACGATGTTTAAAAAGAAAAATGATGAGATTCTGGAAAGAGGTCAAAGAAGAGCAGCGAAGAGGATCAGGGGGTTGAGGGATAAAACATAAGGAAGAACGAATTGGAAGGAAGAAGAAAGAGAGAAGGGAGAAGAAGGAAGGAAAGAGGTAGAAAGAGGGAAGGAAGAGGAAAGAGGAGGAGGAGGGAAAAGGAAAGGAGGGTAGGAGAGAGGAAGAAGGAAGAGAAGGGAGGAGAAGAAGGGAGCATAGAGGAAGAAATAGGAAAGGAAGGAAAAAGAGAAGGAAGGAAGGAAGGAAGGAAGGAAGGAAGGAAGGAAGGAAGGAAGGAGGGAGAAATGAGAATGGGAAAAAGGGGGAAGGAAAGAAGGAAGAGATGAGAATGGGAAAAGGGGGAAAAGAAGGAAGGAAGGAAGATGAGGGGGAAGGAAGAGGAAAGAGACAGGAAGGAAGGAAGGGAATGGGAAAAGGCGAAAAGGAGGAAGGAAGGAAGAATGGGAAAAAAGGGGAAGGAAGGAAAGAAGGAAGGAGAGATAGAGGGAGGCAAGGGAGAATGAATGAATGAATTAATGAATGAAGGAAGGAAGGAAGGAAGGAAAGAAGGAAGGAGAGATAGAGGGAGGCAAGGGAGAATGAATGAATGAATTAATGAATGAATGAAGGAAGGAAGGAAGGAAGGAAAGAAGGAAGGAGAGATAGAGGGAGGCAAGGGAGAATGAATGAATGAAGGAAGGAAGGAAGGAAGGAAGGAAAGAAGGAAGGAAAGAAGGAAGGAGAGATAGAGGGAGGCAAGGGAGAATGAATGAATGAATGAATGAAGGAAGGAAGGAAGGAAGGAAGGAAGGAAGGAAAGAAGGAAGGAGAGATAGAAGGAGGCAAGGGAGAATGAATGAATGAATGAATGAATGAATGAAGGAAGGAAGGAAGGAAGGAAGGAGAGACAGAGGGAGGAAAATGATGAGGAAGGAAGGAAGGTAGGTAGATTGCAAAACAGTGCATAACTCACTAAACGACTTGACAACCTCCTCGCTTAGGAATGGAAATTTCCCCCTCCATTTTGGTCGTAAGTGGAGGACCACTTATAATCACGTAACCTTCTTAGAACTCCCATTTTGCTTTGTTTTTTAAAAACCGCCTTGTCAGCTCGGTTTGTCCACAAAACTCTTTCCACCCCTCGGTGCCTTCCCGGCCTTCGACGTAGCCATTACATCTGCCGATTTGTCTCCTTTACCCCCCCCCCGGCCCCCCTCTGGGCCTCGAGCGAGCCCACTCTGGGTGGGTGCCGTGTGTTAAATATTCACATAAAATTCAGAAGCGGCCTCTGCCACATCGAAGGGGCCCGATTTATTATTTAGACGACACGGTTTTCTCCTCTGCGGCTTCGTTGTTCTACTTATTTTTTTTATTTTTATTTAAATAAAAAGCTTACCGCTTTATTTCACCGGTTGTTGGTGTTTCCCTCCTCCCGGCCTAACCCACTTCCTCGCCCAACCACTTCCATTAGCTTTCTCGTTAAAGTTTTACAAAGGTGGTTTATTCGCGGAAAAGTAAGGTGACATCGGAGGGCACGAGAGAGTAAAGAAAAAACAGAGGCTCGAAAACATGTGCGGATGGACAGCTACTCCTGTCGTCTCCGCACCCCGTCCGTGGTCAGCCCGGGACGATTTCCCTGCAAGACATGAAATTAGGCAGATGGATTTTTCTACGGGCCTGGGGGTTAACTAAGTTAACTGGAATGGAGGGCCTGCCTTCCACGTCCTTGTAACAAGGCACGGAGGAGTAACGTGACACCACCGGGCCAGTGCTCCGCCTGTTGCGAAGGCTTGGGTCCCGCTACTCCAAACAACGTCTAAACATGTTATGGTTGACTTCCAACCATTAGGTTGTGACTTGGACGGGTCTGGAGTATCTCATTTTTGACAAGAACTTCTGGCGGGGCACCCCCCCCCCCCCGAGTGTGGGTTGGCTTCAAAAGCTTCTGAAGATTCGGTTGGACTTGGACTTTAATCAACCTTGCGAGGAACGGGTTAGTTTTCAGGTCACGTCCGAGAACTCAAGTGGAGATTGCCCCAAAGAATTTCTCCTAAAGAGGAATCGGGTTTTGGGAGGCCTTCCTACAGAAAACCCCGAGGGGGAATGGTAGCCAGATGTGCTGAAAACTCTGGACGTACCTAGTGTTGATGTTAGAGGGTCAGAGTCAAGAATACGGCATAACAGAGTTGGAAGGGGCCTTGGAGGTCTTCTAGTCCAACTCCCTGCTCAAGCAGGAGACGCTAGACCATTTCAATCCATCCATCCATCCATCCATCAATCAGAATAGGGTTGGGAAGGGTCCTTGGGGATCTTCTAGTCCAACCCTCTGCTCAAGCAGGAGACCCTAGACCGTATCAGTCAACCAAACAATCAGAATAGAGTTGGGAAGATACCTTGGAGGTCTTCTAGACCAACCCCCTGCTCAAGCAGGAGACGCTAGACCATTTCAATCCATCCATCCATCCATCAGTCAGAATAGGGTTGGCAAGGGACCTTGGGGGTCTTCTAGTCCAACCCCCTGCTCAAGCAGAAGACCCTAGACCATTTCAGACAGGTGGCTGTCCAACCTTCCAGTGATGGAGCAACCCACAACCTCTGGAGACAACGGATTAATTGTCCTCACTGTTTAGGAAATTTCTCCTTAGTTCCTGGTTGCTTCTCTGCTTGATGAGTTTCCATCCGTTGCTTCTTCTTCTCCTGCCTTCAGGGGCTTTGGAGAATAGCTTGACTCCTTCTTCTTTGGGGCAGCCCCTCAACTACTGAAAGACTGCTATCATGTCCCTTCCTAGTCCTTGTCTCTAGTCGGAGGAACTGGCTCAGAATAAGTCAGGTTTTAATCCAAGGGCCCAAGAGAATACGGATGGAATTCCAAGTAATTTTCCCGAACGTCTTGCCTTCGGAATATTTCTGAAGATCACGTGAAGTGTTAATGCCACTGTATGGTGCCTTGGTAAGGCCACACTTGGAATACTGCATACAGTTTTGGTCGCCACGATGTAGAAAAGACGTGGAGACTCTGGAAAGAGTGCAGAGAAGAGCAACCAAGAGGATTAGGGGACTGGAGACTAAAACATATGAAGAACGGTTGCAGGAGCTGGGTATGTCTAGTTTGATGAAGAGAAGGACCAGGGGAGACATGATAGCAGTGTTCCGATATCTCAGAGGGTGCCCCAAAGAAGAGGGAGCCAAACTATTCTCCAAGGCACCTGGGGGCAGGACAAGAAGCAATGGGTGGAAACTAATCATGGAGAGAAGCAACTTAGAACTGAGGAGAAATTTCCTGACAGTTAGAACAATTAACCTCTGGAACAGCTTGCCTCCAGAAGTTATGAATGCCCCAACCCTGGAAGTCTTTAAGAAGATGTTAGATAGCCATTTGTCTGAAATGGTATAAGGTTCCTGCCCACGCAGGGGGTTGGACTAGAAGACCTCCAAGGTCCCTTCCAACTCTGCTATTGTATTGTAAGCTGTTTTTGGAATATTGCAGGGAACCCAAAGCCAACCGGGGATGAGAAAAGGACCCCAAGAATTCCAAGACTTCTCCTCTGGAGAAACATCTGGAGGAGATTCCCAAAGGAAAAGCAGAAGGCAAGTTTTAGGATAACGATAAACTCTGAAGGGTTATTTAAGTTAGCTTCGTCTCCCTCATTTTCCTTGGAGAATAACCTCACTGCCTTTGCAGCTCATCGACTAAAAAATTAAGGACTATTTTAACATTATTATTATTATTATTATTATTATTATTATTATTATTATTATTATTATTAAAAAAGGAAAGTAAGCTGGCTGTGTAACTGGCAGAGAAAGGCTGTTGCGTTTGGCATGCTTTAGGATTTTAATAAAGTGAAATGCAGTGTGAAGGCAACATTTAATTAAGGCCTGTCAGAATTCACTTTAATATTTATATATATATACATTTCCCCCCAAAGTTGCTGAGTTTCCCCCCATTCCTCTTTTTTTTTCTTTTCTTTCGATCTCAGCCCCCTTTGCATCTCGCAGTCAAAACGGACGTGCTATTTAATCTAACGGTGAAGGTGTTGGGAACGATTGAGCTTCATAAAAGGAGGAGGGGAGGAAAAAATATGTGTATGTTAAACATGCCCATTAAGGAAAGCTAAAAGGTGCCATTATTTGATTATTGATAATAATAAGATGCAGCTGCGTCTACCTGGCTGTGAATGAGGCAGGGAGGGAGGGAAGCTAGAAAGAGAAGGGGGACGTTTTCTTCAAGGCCTTAAGACTTGACTAATTTTTGTCCTGCGGCTATCTGTTTAGCGGCCGTTCGATGTTACGACGGGGCCGAAGAAAGGGATTTAGGGCTGGTCCTCACACTTATAACAGTCACAATATCATAGAGAGAAAGAGAGAGACAAAGAGAGAGAGAGAGACAGAGAGGGGAGGGGAGAGAGAGACAAGAGACAGAGAGAGAGACAGACAGAGAGAGAGAGACAGACAGAGAGAGAGGAGAGAAAGACAGAGAGTCAGAGAGAGAGACAGAGAGAGAGAGACAGAGAGAGAGAGACAGAGAGAGAGAGACAGAGAGAGAGAGAGAGACAGAGAGAGAGGAGAGAGAGATGGAGAGAGAGAGACAGAGAGAGAGACAGAGAGAGGGGGCAGAGAGAGAGAGACAGAGAGAGAGATAGAGAGAGAGAGAGGAGAGAGAGACAGAGAGAGAGTCAGAGAGAGAGAGAGAGAGGAGAGAGAGGCAGAGAGAGAGACAGAGAGAGAGAGGAGAGAGAGACAGAGAGAGGGGGAGGGGGAGAGAGAGAGACGGGAGACAGACAGACAGAGAGAGAGGGAGAGAGAGAGACAGGAGACAGAGAGGAGAGGGAGACAGAGGAGAGAGAGACAGAGGCATAGAGAGAGACAGAGAGAGAAAGAGAGAGAAAGAGGAGAGACAGAGAGAGGGGGAGAGAGAGGGGGAGAGAGGCAGAGACAGAGAGGAGAGAGAGACAGAGAGAGAAAGAGGAGAGACAGAGAGAAGGGGGGAGAGGGGGGAGAGAGACAGACAGAGAGGAGAGACAGAGAGACAGAGAGGCAGAGGCAGAGGCAGAGAGAGAGACAGAGAGACAGAGAGAGAAAGAGGAGAGACAGAGGGGGGAGAGAGGGGGGAGAGAGACAGAGACAGAGAGGAGAGAGAGACAGAGAGACAGAGGCAGAGAGAGAGACAGAGAGACAGAGAGAGAAAGAAGAGAGACAGAGAGAGGGGGTGAGAGAGACAGAGACAGAGAGGAGAGAGAGACAGAGGCAGAGAGAGAGAGACAGAGAGACAGGAGAGAGAGAACCGGTAGCGAAGCTAAGTAGATTTCACCCCTGACCGTCGTAATTGCAAGTCAGCTGCCAATATGAATGTGGATCCCTGGGACGCCACAACGGTCATAAGTGTGAAAAACGATCTTAAAGCCGCGTTTTCCCCCAGCGCCCTTTCACTTTGAACGGTCACTAAACGGGCTGTCGTAAGTCGAGGACCCCGTGTAGGCTAGATTGAACTGATGTTTTTAAATCCTTATTCTGAACTGCAAACTCTTCTCAAGACCCAGAGGGAATGTGCGCCTTCACAAAATGGGTCTGAATGACACACCTAGGGACCGAGCGCACGCCCTTCCTCGCATTTCGGAGGGGTGGGGGGCGGGAGGGGATTAAGGCCGTATATATTACCCCGTCATTACAAGCCGAGTTCCTAGCTATTAGCCTTGTTTGCCGAACGGATAAGCGTCAACCCCGACAGCTGCTTAGATATTGGCTATCACTTAGCCGTGAAGAATACTTATTACGGTTGCCGTCGAGTAGATAAAGAATAAGGAGGCCGTCTCGGACAATTGGCCCGATCGATACGGCCAACGTCCACCCCCCCCCGAAGTGTCCTTGCTCCGATCATTTAATTCTGGATGGCTCCCGAGCTGTAAACACCGAGCCTTCTCAAGCCGGCATCAATTATATAATTCTGTTTATAATGCCGTTTAAGGGTCATTAGCATTTAGCGTAATGGCTCGAGCGATATGATCAGGTGGAACAGAAGCAAACAAGGCGCGATCAACCTTAAGCGGCTCGCGAATCCGGCCCTCTCTCGTAGCCCGCTGCGGCTCTGGCAGATATAAGCTTTATAATTCGAAATTGTTTTTAATCTAAAAAAGAAAAAAATCAAGAATGAACACCGGGGAATAGAATAGAATAGAATAGAATAGAATAAGGAATAGAGTAGAGTAGAATAGAGTAGAATAGAATAGAATAGAATAGAATAGAAGAAGGAATAGAGTAGAGTATAGAGTAGAATAGAATAGAAAAGAAAATAGAAGAGAAGAGAATAGAGAATAAAATAGAATAAGGAATAGAGTAGAATAGAATAGAATAGAATAGAATAGAAGAAGGAATAGAGTAGAGTAGAGTAGAGTAGAATAGAATAGAATAGAAGAAGGAGTAGAGTAGAGCAGAGTAGAGTAGAATAGAAGAGAAAATAGAAGAGAAGAGAATAGAGAATGGAATAGAATAAGGAATAGAGTAGAGTAGAATAGAATAGAATAGAATAGAATAGAATAGAAGAAGGAATAGAAGAGAAGAGAAGA
>CM077655.1:2598794-2673794 GCA_039707465.1 Rhabdophis nuchalis | reverse complement strand
ATGTGGCTGGCAGGACTCAATGCTGAAGGCGCACGGAACGCTGTTACCTTCCCACCAAAGGTGGTCCCTATTTTTCTACTTGCATTTTTTTACAGGCTTTCGAACGGCTAGGTTGGCGGAAGCTGGAGCAAGTCACGGGAGCTCCCTCCGTTACACGACGCTAGGGATTCGAACCGCTGAAGGAGAAAAATAGAAACCACCTTTGGTGGGAAGGGAACAGCGTTCCGTGCGCCTTCGGGCGTTGAGTCCTGCCGGCCACATGACCCCGGAGACGTCTTCGGACAGCGCTGGCTCTTCGGCTTTGAAAGGGAGATGAGCACCGCCCCCTAGAGTCGGGAACGACTAGCACGTATGTGCTTGGGGAACCTTTACTTTCCTCCCCCCCCCCATGTCTGCAGGAATCCCAAATATGAACAAACTTTTCAAATAAGGCAATTAACACACCTCCCTTCACCCTCTAAGGTGGAATGTCCCGTTTGAGATCGATTATACCTGCGGAAACCCGCCAGGTGAGATCGAGGCCGATTTCCAACGTCTCCCCCACCAAAGTGGGTCCTTTGTGATTCCGGGCACTCAGGGATGGGGTGGCAGGCGAGAGTTTAATGATTTGCTAAAAAAAAGAAGAAGGGGAAAAAAAAAAAAAAGGAACGAAACTTTTTATTATTTCCTTCCATTCTCTGCAAAGGACATTATCCCACAAGGCTCCCCTAAGAAACCATTTAGAGCCCGGAGCGTTTTAAGCAGAAAATAAAATAAAATAATGCTCCTTAAAAAAAGAAAAGAAAGGAGGGGAGGAAAAAAAAGAGAAGGTCACGCCGAACAATTTAGACACCGCTTTCCTTAATTAATTAAGCTTAGATTGGTGGGCCATAAGAAAACTCATTTCAGCCAGGGGCGAAGGGGGAAATAACCCCCACTATACAATGGACCTCAGAAATAGATTTGCAAGATCCATGCAGTTTCCAGGTAGCAAGGAGTCCGATGGAGTTTGCCCAGGGCGGGGGATAAAAAACAGAGAGGAAAAATAAAAGCTTTAAAAAAAAAAAATTAAAACCACCCCCTCCAAAAAAAATACTAAGTGGCACGTACAGGCACAGCTTTTCCCCACTGCAATCAAGCCTCATTAACACCCAAGCTGATAATTACAAATTACAGTAATTTGCCCATTTCCCAAGAGTGCTATTTTCCCTACTGGGGGAGGGAGAGGGAGGGGAAGGAGGGAGGGTGGGTGGAAGGGGAGAGGGGGGGGTTTGGTCTAATGAACAGGGCTTTGAAATCTACTGTAAAAGTTTTCTGCTTGTTATTATTTATTTATTTTCAGTTTTCCCTTCCCGCAAAAATGAGACTCCCCCCCCGAAGTTCCAGACGAGGTGAAAATATGGTCCTTCCTGCAATTAACGATTTATTTCTCTTCGGAGAGGAGAGAGAAACAGAGAAACATAGAGAGAGAGAAAAGAGAGAGAGATAAGAAGAAGAAGAGAGAGAGAGAGGAAGAGAGAGGAAGAGAGAAGAGATAAAGAGGAAGGGAGAGAGAGAAAGAGGGGGAGGAGAGAGAGAAAGAGGGGGAGGAGAGAGAGAAAGAGGGGGAGAGAGAAAGAGGAAGAGAGGAAGAGAGAGAGGAAGAGAGGGAAGAGAGGGAGAAAGGGAAGAGGGAGAAAGAGGGAAGAGAGAAAGAGGAAGGGAGAGAGAGAAAGAGGAAGAAAGAGGGGAGAGACAAAGAGGAAGGGAGAGAGAGAAAGAGGCGGGAGGAGAGAGAGAGAAAGAGGGGGAGAGAGAAAGAGGAAGAGAGGAAGAGAGAGAGGAAGAGAGGGAAGAGAGAGAGGAAGGGAAGAGTGAGAAAGAGGGAAGAGAGAAAGAGGAAGGGAGAGAGAGAGAGGGAGAGAGAGAGAAGAGAGGGAAGAGGGAGAAAGAGCTAAGAGAGAAAGAGGGAGAGAGATAGAGCGAAGGGGAGGAGAGAAAGGGGGGAAGAGAGAGAGAAAGAGGGAGAGAGGGAGTGGGGAAAGAAGGAGATAGAGAGAGGGAAGAGAGAGAGGGAAAGAGGTAATAAAGCGAGGACTCCCTGAATTTCGTATTTTCTTTGGGTTTTCCCCCCCAAATTGGGGTGAAAAGCTCACTCAGACACAGGTATGGATCGTCTAAAATGGGTTTTAAAATATTCATTTCCAGGGTGCAAAATTTTATTTAAGATTTAAGAAGAGGTTGGACAACCCTTGGTCTGAAGTGGTGCGGGATTTTCTGATTAAGCAGGGGGCTGGACTAGAAGACCTCCAAGGTCCCTTCCATCTATTCTACTCTATTCTAATTATTCTCTATTCTATTTATTCTCTTTTCTATTCTACTCTTTTCTATTCTATTTATTCTCTTTTCTATTCTATTCTACTCTATTCTATTTATTCTCTATTCTATTTATTCTCTTTTCTATTTATTCCCTATTCTATTTATTCTCTTTTCTATTCTACTCTTTTCTATTCTATTTATTCTCTATTCTATTCTATTCTACTCTACTCTACTCTACTCTACTCTACTCTACTCTACTCTATTCTATTCTATTTATTCTCTATTCTATTTATTCTCTTTTCTATTCTATTCTACTCTCTTCTATTTATTCTCTCTTCTATTTATTCTCTCTTCTATTCTGCCCTATTCGATTCTACTCTATTTTAATCTATTCTATTTATTCTCTATTTTATTTCTTCTCTATTCTATTTCTTCTCTCTTCTATTCTACTCTTTTCTATTCTATTTATTCTCTACTCTACTCTATTTATTCTCTCTTCTATTCCGTTCTGTTCTATTTTCCTTATTCTATTCTATATTTCTACCGTTGTTAAGACGTTTAAGAGGAAGTCCGTTTCTTAGAACAGAAAATAGACTCGGGGGGAGGAAAAAATTCTTTTGCAAGGCCAGGACCATATTTTTTATTATTTCCCCTTCCACCGAAGGGGAGAAACGCGGCTCCTCTTGGCCCCTTGGAGGAGTTAATGATTTTCTTCAAACACAACTTATTCGGTTAGCTTTAGACACTCTGAGCTGGCAGGTTCAATCTCATGGCAGATAAGAGGTCGTTCTTTCAGAAATGGGGAAAGGCCGAGAAAAATACATGCGGAAAGGAATTTTTTTAAAAAGAGGGAGGGGTGCTGGGAAGGGCAGGGGACGAAAGGGGGAGGGGAGGCAAAGTTGCTGAAATTCAGACAAGTCCTCGACTTATGACGGTTCATTTAGTGACCGTCCGAAGTTCCAACGGCACTGGAAAAAAGTGACTCATATTTATGATGGCTGCACTGTCCCGGATTCAATCAGGTGTGATCCATGATTGATAAACATGGAAGCGAATCTGTCTATAGTATTATCTTCCTCCCTCCGTTCCTTTCCTTCCTTCCTTCCCTCTTTCTTTTCTTCCTTCCTTCCCAACCTCCTGCCTCTTTTCTCTCTCTCTCTCTTTCCTCCCTTCCCTCCCTCCTTTCTTTTCTTCCCTCCCTCCCTCTCTCTCTCTTTCCTTCTTTCCTATCTTCATTCCTTCCCTTCTGCTTGCTTCCTTCCTTCCTTCCTTCCTTCCTTCCTTCCTTCCTTTCTTTCTTTCTTTTTTCTCCATTTCCTTCTTTCCTTTCTTCATTCCTTCCCTTCTGCTTTCTTTCTTTCTTTCTTTCTTTCTTTCTTTCTTTCTTTCTTTCTTTCTTTCTTTCTTTCTTTCTTTCTTTCTCTTTCTCTTTCTTTCCTTCCTTCCTTCCCTCTCCCTCCCTCCATCCTGCCTCTCTCTCTCTTTCTTTCCTTCCTTCCCTCTCCCTCCCTCCCTGCATCTTGTCTCTTTCTCTCTCTCTCTCTCTTTCTTTCCTTCCTTCCTTCCTTCCCTCTCCCTCCCTCCCTGCCTGTCTCTCTCTCTTTTTTCCTTACATCCATCCTTCCTTCCTTCCTTCCTTCCTTCCCCCCCCCTCCCTCCCTCCCTCCCTCCCTTCTTCCTCAACTTCCAGGTTGAATCTCTCCTTGGTCAGTTTCCATCCATTCTTCCTTGTCTGGCCGTCAGGTGACTTGGAGAATACCTTGACCCCTTTCCTCTCTGTGGCAGCCCCTCAAATATTAGAAGATGCTCTCCTGTCTCCCGTGGTCCTTCTCTTCCCTAGACCAGCCATGCCCAGTTCCTGCAACCTTCCATCGTATGTTTGAGTCTCCAGTCCCCTCATCCTCCTGGTTGCTCTTCTCTGCCCTCTTTCCAGAGTCTCCACAATCTTTTTTTATAGTGTGGTGACCAAAGTTGGATGCAGTACTCCAGGTGTGGCCTTACTAAGGGCTTTGTAGAGTGATGTTACTTGATCTGATGATTCCGTCGGGCTTTTCTCTGAATCGCACGGAATTGGCGTTTGAAATGAACTCAAATGAAAACCCGCAGTGAATTAAACCGTGGCTGATTCACAACCCCCCCTTGAGTGGGGCAGGGGATGACGGCTGTGTACGAACGTCTCTGTTGTTCACAGACTCTGCCAACAGGAGGTGCTGTTTTAACAGCTTTCGTTTCGCCCAGGCACTTCGGTTGGTTCCAAACCAGCTCAGGAATATATTGATTTGCCATTAATCTCAGCGAAGGCCTTGGGATAAGGAGGGCTCTATTGCATCTGTTTATTAGGACTTTGGAATGTCATTATCCCATCGATTTTCTCCTCCCTCTATTATTATTCTGGCTGGGGGGGGGAGGGGCGTTGTCTGATAAATTATTGGGGCTAAATTACACTTTCAAGGGTGTGCAGAGGCATTCTCACGGGGGTTTCTAAGTTCTTAGAGAAGGAACGACATGGACGGGAAGGACGGAAGGATGGGAGGGGGGGAAGGATAAAGGAAAGGAGAGATGGAGTGGAGCAGGGGAGGGGGGAAGAGAAGGAAGGAAGGAAAGAAGGAAAAGGGAGGGAGGGAGGAGGAAGGAAGGAAGGAAGGAAGGAAAGAGAGAGAGAGGCAGGCAGGATGGAAGGTAGGAAAGGAAGGAAAAGGGAGGGAGGAGGAAGGAAGGAAGAAAAGAGGGAGAGAGGCAGACATGGAAGGAAAGGAAGGAAGGAAGGAAGGAAGGAAGGAAGGAAAGAAGGAAGGAAAGAAGGAGGCAGGCAGGCAGAATGGAAGGGAGGGAGGGAAGGGAAGGAAAAGGGAGGGAGGAAGAGAGGGAGGAAGGAAGAAAAGAGCCAGGCAGGCATGGATGGAAGGAAGGAAGGAAGGAAGGAGGGAGGGAGGGAGAGAGGATGGAAGGAAGGAAGGGAAGGAAAAGGGAGGGAGGAAGGAAGAAAAGAGGCAGGCAGGCATGGATGGAATGAAGAAAGGAAGAAAGGAAGGAAGGAGGGAGGGAGGCAGGATGGAAGGAAGGAAGGAAGGGAAGGAAAAGGGAGGGAAGGAGGAAGGATGAATGGATGGATGGATGGATGGAAGGAAGGAAAGAAGGAAGGAAGGAAGGAAGGAAGGAAGGAAGGAAGGAAGGAGAGTGAGATAACAGAAAGATAGTATAGACAGATTCTCTTCGGGGTTTTTCAAGAATAATTAATATATTTTAAATTGATATTTATTGTATTTTTGTGGTTTTAATAATGCCTGTGCGCCGCCCTGGGTCCTAACAAGGAGAAGGGCGGGGTATAAATTTAATAATTAAAAAAATTAATAATTAATAATTAAAAAATTGGACCACATGACCCCAGAAAACTGCAACCGTCATAAACATGAGTCAGTCAGTTGCCAAGTGGCCGGATTCGAACCAATGGGTCATAAGTGTGAAAACCATTCCTAAGTCACTTTTTTCAGTGCCCTTTGTTCAGTTTGAAAAGTCACTAAACGAATGGTCGCAAGTCCTCTTTGATGTGATGCTCCTAGCCTGTTGACTTTCATGGGGCATCTCGCACGATATATTCCTCCCAAGAGCCCAACGGAGGCTCGGAAAATGCTCAGCTCCGAGACTGAAAACATTATTTCTTAAGTGTGGAATGTTATTTATTGGCCAACGCACATCAGAAGCAACCTTGTTTACGCCCTGCCCATCTTGGCAAGGATTTGTCTGGGATTTTTTTTTGGGACAGAAAGCATCTCTTATCCGCTGCCATTTGAACCTTTCAACCGAAATCCTGCAAACAGAAATTCACAAGATTTTCGGCCCTTCTTCGGCATCCAAGGAATAATTCTTTCCTTCTGTTCCCAACTTCCAGGCATGGTTTTTGTCGTAGGGAAGGGAAACCTCTCCACCCAGTTGGGGGAATTCGTTAAAAAAGAATAAAAATAGGGAAAACAGAAGGGGGGAACTTTCAAATTAACCCCCCCCCCACCTCTCCTGTTCTTATTCCCACCACAAACTGAATCAAAGAGGGATTAATTTATTGTGTGAACGGAGTAATTCGGTTGGCTGAGTTAGGGACAGCAGGCTGGTTTCAATTCAATTTGGATTAAACAATTGTCAACTTGGACAATTGTGTTATATTAAAAACACGGAGCGAATCACAGGGCAGGGAGTTTCTTGTAGGTCCTCCAGGGAAAAGAGTTGCCGTTACAGAGCGGCCTTTCTCGACCACGCGTGGACGTCAACTCCCAGAATTCCCCAGCCAGCATGGGGAATTCTGGGGGTTGAAGTTTCTCATCTATTCGACTTGCCAAGGTTGAGAATCAACCGCAAAGAGAACAGCCTTCCTCCAATTTGGCAACTTTTAAGTTGCATGGACTTCAACTCCCAGAATTCTGCACGGGGTGTAGGGAATTCTGGGAGTTGAAGTCCACGCGGCTTAAACTTGCCAAATTGGAGAAATACTGCTAAAAATGGGCTTGCAACAGCCCCCGAATCACACATGCAAATTTTATCGCAGGTTTTGTGGTCTCTGTTTGCATTCTTGTCAGAAGCAAATAATACAAATGCAAAAAAAGGAATCACTTTGCAATCTATGCTTCTGGCCAAATTTTAAAAACTCTGTTTCTTTTCCTTTCTGATGCTTTTTTTTTTTTCTCTTCTAAATGTCTTGATGGTTTTGTGCTTCCTTTTGTTTTCTGTTTTGGGGTTCTGCGTTTCAACTTTCTTTGGAATAAAATAAAATAAAATAGAATGAAAAAAAACCTCATTCATTGTGATAAGAGAGGGATAGAATCAAGATCACGTGAAGGGTTGATACCACTTCATAAGACCTTGGGAAGGCCACACTTGGAATATCTGCATCCAGTTTTGGTCGCCACGATGTAGAAAAGATGTGGAGACTCTAGAAAGAGTGCAGAGAAGAGCCACAAAGATGATTAGGGGACTGGAGGCTAAAACATACGAAGAACGGTTGCAGGAACGGGGTAGGTCTAGTTTAGAAAAGAAGGACCAGGGGAGACAGGATAGCAGCCTTCCAATATCTCAGGGGCTGCCCCGAAGAAGAGGGAGTCAAGCTATTCTCCAAAGCCCCTGAGGGGCAGGAGAAGAAGCAACGGGTGGAAACTGACCAAGGAGAGAAGCGACTTAGAAATAAGGAGAAATTTCCTGACAATTAGAACAATTAATCAGTGGAACAGCCTGCCACCAGAAGTTGTGGATTCTCCAACACTGGAAGTTTTTAAGAAGATGTTGGATTTCCCTTTGTCTGAAGTGGTGTAGGGTTTCCTGCCTAAGCAGCGGGTTGGACTAGAAGACCTCCAAGGTCCCTTCCAACTCTGCTATTCTATTGTCCGATTGATGGCAATTCACCGTAAAGCAAATTTGCACAAAATTCTCAATCTTGTGTTCAGCTCAGCATGGGACAGGGGAATACTATTTGAACTGCTAAATAGCTAATGCGGTTGTCCATCCGCTCCAGGTTGCATAAATACTGGCTGGCTGGACAAACAATACGGGTCATTTCAACTGGGCACCATTTCTGTGTTGAAAAAGCCTAAAACCTTGGCGTTTACTTCAAACCCTAAAAAAAAAAATCATTTTTAAAAAATTCCTGTAAAATTACGTTCTGAAAATGTAGCAAAATCTCAAAATTTGATTGATATTGTGGTGTTTTTTTAAATTACCTGGGGTTCTATTCATTGTATTTAATATCTGGGGTTTTAGGTTTTTCCTTTTCTGTATAGATTTTTCCTGGAAGAGTTATATAGCTAACTCTGTGATTAATTGCTCTCCGTCAGTGTGGTTTTTTAAAAAACAAACAAACAAAGGTGTAATTTTATTTTAAAGCTCAATCACTCCTAAACAATTATGCAAGCCATGCTTGTTAGAAAAGAGAAGGGTGGATTTGTTTACATTATATATAAGTATATTTACAGTATATCTATAAAGTACAATACAGTGTATTTAAAGGTATTTCTCAGAGTGTGAAATCAAATGACCACTAGGGGCAGCATAGAGCTGTTTTTCGGTGTCTCTTTATTGCCACCCACTGGTGTATACGCTATTTTTGCTATCCAACTAAGGATATTTTACTTTTTAAAAAAAAAAAAAATTGTCAATAGATCTATGCAGACAGAGAGGCCCCTAGGGCAGACAAAGATTGGATATCTTCAAAAAATCATCCTAAAGGCACTTTTTCCCCCAAATTTAATATCCTATTTATTTATGTTTCCCCTTCTGCTTAAAATACATTCAGCACACTTTGCTTGAGTAAAAGACAGTTGCATCTCCCACTGGGATGGACCTTGTCCTCATAATTATGGGAAGAAGGTGTGGAAACTGGTTTTAATTGTATGAACGGGACGGGTGTGCAAATCTTGAGTACACACTGTCTCCCAGTAGATAAAAGGAGAACAAGGTACAATCGGGAAGACAGATAGCAGCCCAATCAATCGATCAATTAAGAAGCAAGCCAGACACAATTTTACCCATTATGTGACTGGCAGGTAGGTATATAAGTAGGCAGGCAGGCAGGCAGGCAGGTAGAGATAGATAGATAGATAGATAGATAGATAGATAGATAGATAGATAGATAGATGATAGATAGATAGATAGATAGATAGATAGATAGATAGATAGATAGATAGATAGATAGATAGATAGATAGATATAGAGAGCGATGGATGGATGATTGGTAGGTAGGTAGGTAGGTAAAGATAGATAGATAGATAGATAGATAGATAGATAGATAGATAGATAGATAGATATAGAGAGAGATGGATGAATGATAGGTAGGTAGGTAGGTAAAGATAGATAGATAGATAGATAGATAGATAGATAGATAGATAGATAGATAGATAGATAGATAGATAGATATAGAGAGCGATGGATGGATGATTGGTAGGTAGGTAGGTAGGTAAAGATAGATAGATAGATAGATAGATAGATAGATAGATAGATAGATATAGAGAGAGATGGATGAATAATAGGTAGGTAGGTAGGTAAAGATAGATAGATAGATAGATAGATAGATAGATAGATAGATAGATAGAGAGAGAGAGAGAGAGAGAGATGGATGAATGATAGGTAGATAGGTAGGTAGGTAGGTAGGTAGAGAGAGAGAGATAGAGAGATAGATAGATAGATAGATAGATAGATAGATAGATAGATAGATAGATAGATATAGAGAGAGATGGATGAATGATAGGTAGGTAGGTAGGTAGGTAGGTAGGTAGGTAGGTAGGTAGGTAGAGATAGATAGATAGACAGACAGACAGACAGACAGACAGACAGAGAGGTAGTTAGGTAGGTAGGTAGAGAGAGAGCAATATGGATAGATAGATAGGTGGGTGGGTAGGTGGATGGATGGATGGGATGGATGGATGGATGGGATGGATGGATGTATATAGATAGAAGATAGATGATAGATGGGTGGGTGGGTGGGTTGGTGGTAAAGGAACAGCGTTCCGTGCTGAGTTGAATCATGCTGGCCATGTGACCATGGAGACGTCTTCGGACAGCGCTGGCTCTTCGGCTTTGAAACGGAGTTGAGCACCGCCCCCTAGAGTCGGGAACGACCAGCACATATATGTGAGGGGGACCTTTACCTTTTAAGCAGTCCATGGTGAAGAGAAATGCCTGTGGACATTATGGGTCCACAGGTGCTCCCAGAGGAAGGAGATGAGTATCGGGGCACAGAAGCATCCCCAAAACTTAACAGGTATCTTCTCAGGAGGTCTTCCGAACCCAGGAGAGTCCTGTAGGCCCGTGGCCTTGCTTACACCATCCTCTCCGTGCCCTTCCTCACCTTCAGGAGGTGGTAGCAAGCTCTCCCAATTCCTGTTTACAGATTCAGAGGCTTGTTTTTTTACCTTCAGCCAGAAAGCCAAGGAAGGAGAGACGCTAATGGTTTGGCTTCTCATTTGGCCGGGAGATTTTAAATATTTAGAAAGGGCTAAGTAAACATCTTTGGAGAAGCTCTCCCCACCTTCGGCCCCCTTTGAAAGTGGAAGGAGCTGGAGGGCCGCCATGGGCGGGGGGGGGGGGGAGAAGGAGGGGAGGAGGGGGAAGGAATGGAAAAGAAAGGAAGGAAAGGGGAAGAGGAAGAGGGGAGGAAAGGAAAAGAAAGGAGGAAGATGGAAGGGGAAGGGAAGGGAAGGGAAGGAGGAAGATGGAAGGGGAGGAGAGAAAAGGGAAGGGAAGGGAAGGAGGAGAGGGAGGATAGGGAAGGGAAGGGAAGGAGGAAGATGGAAGGGAGGGGAGAAAAGGGAAGGGAAGGGAAGGAGGAGAGGGGAGGATAGGGAAGGGAAGGGAAGGAGGAAGATGGAAGGGGAGGAGAGAAAAGGGAAGAGAAGGAGGAGAGGGGAGGAGAGGGAAGGGAAGGAAAGGGAAGGAGGAAGATGGAAGGGGAGGAGAAAAAAGGGAAGGGAAGGGAAGGAGGAGAGGGGAGGATAGGGAGGGAAGGGAAGGAGGAAGATGGAAGGGGGAGGAGAGAAAAAGGGAAGGAGGAAGAGGGGAGGGGAGGATAGGGAAGGGAAGAGAAGGGAGGGAAGGAGAAGATGGAAGGGGAGGGGAGAAAGGAAAGGGAAGGGAGGGAGAGGCAGATGGAAGGGAGGGGGAAAAGGAGAGGAAGGAGGAAGATGGAAGGGGAGGGGAGAAAAGGAAAGGAAAGGGAAGGAGGAAGAGGGGAAGGAAAGAAAAGAAGAGGAAGATGGAAGGGGAAGGGAGGAAAGGAAGGGAAGGAGGAAGATGGAAGGGAAGGGGAGAAAGGAGAGGAAGGGAAGGGAAGGAGGAGAGAGGAGGAGGAAAAGGAAAGGGAAGGGAAGGAGGAGAAAAGGGAGGCTAGGGATAGGAAAAGGGAAGGAAGGGGAAGATGGAAGTGAGAGGGGGAAAAAGCCTAAAACATAAAGAGACAAACAGCCTAAACAGCCAGGAAACAGACCAAAACGGCCAAAGATCAGGCCATTTTTGGCCCGTTTTCTCATTGTTTGGCTGGTTTTGTCCCATTTTGGGGGCCATTTTTCAGGCCATTTTCCAGCGCTCCAGTGCCAGCTGGCAGGCCAAGAACCAGAAGAGCGCCTAGCAACGGCACACCTGCCCATAGAGTGTGCTCTTGCATGCCACCTCTGGCACCCATGCCATAGGTTCGCCACCCCAGCCCCGAAAGCAATGTTTCTCAATTTGGGCAAATGGAAGATGGGTGGACTTCAACTCCCAGAATTCAAACCCCCACCCCCCACCCCCCTTCTGTTTGTTCCTAGATTCTCTGGAATTAAATCGGCTCCTTGGAGTTTTTAACCTGCTTGTTTTGATGTGGAGCAAGAGAAGGTTCTTCGTTATTTCCCGTGTGGTGCGATTAGAGGCAGGCTGCCCTCCAGAGATAGCAGACGGACAGAATGGGTTGCAAGGAGTAGATGGCCCCGCCTGTGGAAGACGTAGGGGATTTGCAAGTTACCAAGTTAGTAATTTAAGTTTCCCCTTAAAAGGATAAGGGCTATGGGCTATGGGCTTCCTCCCCGCCGCAGCTCCATCTTCGTTCTCTGTATCATTTTAATTCTGCGGTTTATAATTTGGTTCTCTCTCTCTCTCCTCTCTCTCTCTCTCTCTCTCTCCTCTCTCTCTCTCTCTCTCTCTCTCTCTCTCTCTCTCTCTCTCTCTCTCTCTCTCTCTCTCTCTCTCTCTCTCTCTCTCTCTCTCTCTCTCTCTCTCTCTCTCTCTCTCTCTCTCTCTTTTCCGGGGTGTGTGTGTGTCTTGTTAGAGAAATGTTCTTCCATTTGGCCCTCCATTCTCAATTTTGTTTTCTGTCCAGACCATTCATTTTTAGCGCTTAATTTTCTTTCTAAGCAGGTTATTAGGAAGGGGAGAGAGGGAGGGGAGAAGGAAGGAAAGGGGGAGGGAGGAAGGAGGGAGAAAGGAAGGAAGGAGAGAAAAAAGAGGGAAAGGGAGGGAGGGAGGGAAGGGGAAGGAAAGAAGGTAGGGATAAAAGAAAGGAGAAGGAGTGAGGGAGGAAAGGTGGAAAGAAAGAAAAAGGGAAAGAAAGGAAGGAGGGAGGAAAAGAGGGAGGAGGGAGAGAAGGGGAGGAGGGAGGGAGGGAGGAAAAAAGGAAGGTAGGAGGAAAAGGAAAGGAAGGGAGGGAGGAAAAGACGGAGGAAAGACGGGGGAAAGAAAAAGGGGCAGGAAGGAGGGAAGGAGGCAGAGCAGGGAAGGAGGATGAAAAAGGGAAAGGAAAGCAAAGGGAGGGAAAATGGGAGGGAAGAAGGGAGGAGGAAGAAAAGGAAAAGGGGAAGGAAGAAGGGAAGAAAGGAGGGAGGGAGGCAGAGAAGGGGAGAGGGATGGAGGAAGAAAGGAAGGAAGGAGGAAAAAGGGAAAGGAAAGCAGAGGGAGGGAGGGGGAAAGAAACAGGGGAAGGAGGGAGGCAGAGAAGGAAAAAAGGGAGGGATGGAGGGAAGAAAGAAAGGAGAAGGTAGAGGAGGAGGGAGGGAAGGTCTATTTGATGTATCTGCCAACCCTTACTTTGAAGGAAATGGTCCTCTTTGGGCTTCTTCCCCTGGAAAATAATTCTGATTATTAAAGAAATGGCCAGCCTTTCTTTGAAGCTGCCCATAACTCCAGGCGATGCAGGAAAGCAATTAAAATAGGCTTGCAAGACCATTCATGATGGATTCACTGGTACCTTTTTTAGAAAAACAATATATTCTGGTCCTGTTGATATTCATCCCCCAGACGGGATAATTTCCTAAAGTACAATCTGCAAGGGAGGGTTAAAACCATCCATTGGAAATTTTAAAAAACGCGATAGGGCTAAAATAAAAAAACGATAAACCTGGCAAAACTCACATCCCTAAACCTCCTCTCATTCATTTCATTCCTCTGTTTTCCATCTGCAACAGGTGTCTACACCTCTCTGTGACTTGATTTTGGGCTACAAGTAAGTTTAGGGGTTGAAGCATTCTCATTCCACAAGTTTTTGTTTTCATTTTAAGTTTCTTATCTTTATTTTTCAACATATAAACATTCCATCTTTCCTTAAACAGTCTGTCGGTTGGGTAGAAATACCTCTGTGCAAACAGCTTTCAGTCTTTACAACATCATTCACATTAATATTAATTCCCTAATCTTAAAATTACAGTACTCTATATTAAACAAAGGAATGCTATTCACCAATTCATTTTCCTCTTAATGCATCTTCTGAAAATGCAATAACGTTAAGCGTAATTATCTTCTTCATCATAATACTAATAGTTATCATCTTGCTTATACCTCTATCTTAACATATTTTCTATTCTTCTTGAATCTTCTTTTATTTCCAATTTCCCTTTTTTCCTTCTAACCACTGATAAAATACTATCATATCCACAATTATTATTAATATTATTACAACTACTGCTACTATATTATTATAATCTCTTTTATTCATTGAACATGAAATTTAGTCAACTGAACACTTATTATTTTATTTCACGTCTTTATTTCATTTAATGCACTTATTTATTTTATTTCACGTCCTTATTTCATTTAATGGACTTATTTATTTTATTTCATGTCCTTATTTCATTTAATGGACTTATTTATTTCATTTCACGTCCTTATTTCATTTAATGCACTTATTTATTTTATTTTCACGTCCTTATTTCATTTAATGGACTTATTTATTTCATTTCACGTCCTTATTTCATTTAATGAACTATATTCATTTAATAAACTATAAACTAACTATAATGGACTTATTTATTTTATTTTTACGTCCTTATTTCATTTAATACGAGTATGGTTTGGTTTGGACTTCCAACCTCACCATCTTTGGCACCTTTCCGTGACATGGTTAAAAAAAAGGTAAAACATATAACCTAGAATTAAAGCCCTGGAAATCACAGATCATCTCTGCCCTAAGCAGAATTGGTTAAAATATAACCCTGAGACCAGTTACGAGTTTCCCTTTGCGATTCTCATTAACTGGGCCATTGGTTTCAATGGTTTTAAAAAAAAAATCAGCAACACCAAAAGAACCATGGAAATAAATTGCATTGATCCAGGATACAAGCAGAAGAAAGGGGGGGGGGGGGAAACTCTCTGCCCCAGAGCGACGAAGAAGTAAACCAGTTCTACCTGAAGTCATATCTTTTCCTTCCCAGAATCCTTTATGTTTTCCCTTCTTTTGGCTACGCTTCCCAAGAGCCTGATCCTGACAAAACCCCCTTTTTTATTCACTGAGTGTGAATTCTGCTCCTTCCCATCCAGCAAAGTCTTTCAAGGGAGGATTTACGGTCACAGACCTCATCTGGCTTGGAGAGCTGCCAGGGCCGAGATCTGCAGAACTTGGCCAGGAGTCTCGGAGAGTCGCGAGCCAATGAAGCGAACTAATGGTCTCCTGCAAACTCTACTCCCCTGTCGCTCCTCTTTTATTTCCTCAGGGGGGGGGAGCCATTCATCGTCCACCTGTGGCCTTCCTCCCAAGTCGGCCTCTGTTATTTAGCCGTTCCCTTCGTCTGGCAACTCTGCGCATGCGCACCCTGGGAACAGGCTCCAGATGTTCTTCTGCCTCACTGATATCCGACTCCGAAGGCAGCTCATAACTGTCAGACGGCCCTGGCCCCCTCTCTGCCTCCGACACAGAGCCCTCCTCAGAGCCTTCCCCAGACTCCAGGACTGGCCCAGGTTCCTACCCAACCCTCCTCACTCTCTGAATCTGCTGCCAGCTGCACTGGCCACAGGCCGGCCACAACAAGTAGAGAAGAGCGTGCATAATTTCCCCCCATATTTTCCATCTTAAACTTAATTTTTTCTTCACACATAAACAATATCATTATTTGCCCCATGAGAAATCAACCCAATTTATCATTTCATTTTCCGCCTGTTATTCTATTTTCTATAGGTAGCATATATGCTCAGATTCAAATTTTATATCATAAGCATTTTACTTAATTACTTACCCACAATTAATGATGTTAATATCATTCCCTCGCATCTTAATTAGCTACATATCATTAACAGTATTAACGTATTTCATTTTATTCTACTAATATATCCCTTCTCTTTCCCTTCCTCCTTTCCTAAGCATTTTCTCTTCGTTCGTCTCTTACTCTCTTTAATGTTCCACTTTCCATTAATTTTCTGGTGGTTCTTTTATTCCATGTTCCTAGATTCGTTTTTTCTTTCTTTTTATATGTATTATGTCTTTCCTTCTTCTTTTCTTCTCTTCGCTTTTCGAGAGATGGTTTGAATAACCTTCCCCAATAACCTCTTGAAATCTTGAGCAGCGGGTTGGACTAGAAGACCTCCCAGGTTCCTTCTGACTGTTATTGTGTTATTAACATCAGGAGTAGCCTCTTTCCACCTTCTCAGGTTTCCTCCCCTAAAGGAAATAGTGTGTATGACATCACTGCTCTAGAACCTCTCCTTCCGGGCGTTCTAAGCGGCCTCCAATCCAGACCACTTCTCCAGATCCGCAAGGAACGGCCTACGGAATGTCCGATCCCAGGTTTTTAGATATCCCAGCTGTCATCTTCGACAACGGATCCGGATTGTGTAAGGCTGGCATCGCTGGTGATAGCGCTCCGAGGTCCGTCATCACAGCCATCGTGGGCCGCTCGAAAGCCAAAGCCACGATGCTCGGAGCAGGCCAGAAGGAATACTACATTGGGGAAGAAGCTCAGTCCAAACGAGGCGTTTTGTCCTTGAATTACCCCATCGATCATGGCATTGTGACCTCCTGGGACGACATGGAACGGATCTGGAGGCACGTCTACGACTGCGAATTGAGGCTCAAGTCCAGCGAGAGGCCCGTGTTGCTGACCGAAGCGCCTCTGAATCCCCTCCAGAATCGGGAGAGGATGACGCAGATCATGTTCGAGAACTTCAAGGTCCCCGCGATGTACGTGGCCGTCCAAGCGACCCTGGCGCTCTACGCCTCCGCACGAACCACCGGCATAGTCATGGACAGCGGAGACGGGGTCACCCACACGGTCCCTATCTATGAAGGGTACTGCTTGCCCCACGCAGTCTCCAGGTTGGACGTGGCCGGAAGGGACATCACTGAATACTTCATGAGGCTGCTCCTGGAGAGCGGGCATTCCTTCGTCAGCACGGCCGAAAGAGAAATTGTGAAGGACATCAAGGAGAAGCTGTGTTACGTAGCGTTGGACCCCGTCCAAGAAATGAAAACGAAGCTGGAGTATCTACTCCGAGAGTACAAATTACCCGACGGAAACGTCATCCAAATCGGGAGCCAACTCTTCCGAGCTCCTGAAGCCCTCTTCGCCCCCACCGACATCGGCATCGACGCACCGGGCGTCCACCGAATGATATTCAACAGCATCATGAAATGCGACATCGACGTCCGACGGGACCTTTACGGCAATGTCCTCCTTTCGGGAGGATCGACGTTGTTCTGCGGGCTGGACGAGCGCATCTTGCAGGAGATGCAACTCCAGGTTCCTCTGGGGATATCGGTGAGGATCATCGCCCCTCCGGAAAGGAAGTATTGCGTGTGGATCGGGGCCTCCATATTGACTTGCTTAACGGCCTTCAGACAGATGTGGGTCACCTTGAACGATTACCAAGAATTTGGACCTGGCGTGGTGCACCGGAAATGTTTTTAGAAACAATCGTCTCCCTTCGTTGGTGGGTTGGAACAGTGGAAGTTCAAATAATTACAGGGACATAGAAGGTTCGCGCATCACACATAATTCTTTGAACTTCTGTTGCGTCTATCCAAAGGCAGATTTCTCATGTCTGTATTTATATGTATATATGAGATCTGCCTTTGGATATGTTGACTGGATAGAATTTGCAGTAAATAAATGATGGAGTCATGGGCACAAGGACCCGGGGCGCGTTCTCTTCATTGACTTTCGTTCTTCAGAAGCACTATTTTCAGGGGTGGGATTCAGCCGGTTTAGAACGGTTTAGGCAAACCGGTCGTTCCGGTGATCAGTTGCCCCCATTCCGTTCTATATTTCCTTTGTTTGAAGCCCAGCTGATTGGCGCGGCGGGACGGATTGCCGCGTCTCAGTTGTTTTACTCCTCGGGGCGCACAGTGCACATTTGGTGCATGCCCTCTCAAAGTGTGCGCAAAGCGAACTGGTTGAATCTCACCACCGCCTATTTTGCTTTCCTTGCTTTAATAAAGAGGTATGGTGGACTTCCTTCCCGTGGCGACTGAAAATGCTGAGATGGGGAGGGCTGAAGAGGCAAGACAATTTGAGAGGTGGGTGTTGATAAATTATGCTCCTGAAAATAAGCAAGGGTTGGGCAGAAGAAGGGCCATCTTAATTTCCGCCCTTCTTACCAAATCGATCTGAGACAGAAAAAAAAAGGTTTACACTAACGTTTGCTTCCTACAACGAGCAGCTCTGTAAATCCATCAGGGCGCAATCCTCCCGATCACCAGTAGGGGCAGCAGCAACAAGGAAAGGCCACCTCTGATCTCTTGGAGCCCCCCTAGTGGTCATTCCATTTTTGGGAGCAATTTTGTATTGTTAAGAAGAGAATGGTAGAGGCTCTCCTGCTTAAGTAAGAGGGTGAACTAGAAGACCTCGGGTGGGCCCTTCCGATCCTATTGTTCTATATTCTAAGAAACCCAATAACTGAAGAAGCAGGAACCATGATGGAGAAAGAGAGAGAGAAAATGATTTGCGTTCTTGTGTTCTTGTGAAGACAGCCTTGTGTTCTTAAGAAGTTTTGGACTTTATTTTGCATTTGTGGAAGAGTTCATTTTTAATAGAAATAAAAATTATTATTATTATTATGGTCAAGATAGTGGATCCTGTCTAGGAGAAAAGGCGAAGCCATCCTTGTCTCTTCATCAAAGTAGCTTTGAAGCTACTTTTAACTTTCTGGTCCCATCTTAAATACCTGAAGACCATTTCTGGTCAAGATAGTGGATCTTGACTAAGAGAAGACTTGAAATCATCTTTGCCTCTTCATCAAAGTAGCTTTGAAGCTACTTTGAACTTTCTGGTCCCATCCTAAATACCTGAAGACCATTTCTGGTCAAGGTAGTGGATCTTGACTAAAGGAAGACTTGAAATCAGTTTTGTCTCTTCATCAAAGTAGCTTTGAAAGGCCTCTTGAACTTTCTGGTAACCTAGAGACTACTCAACAATGGTTAGACAGGACCTCAATCATTGTGAAGTCGTGGCTATGGACCATTTTTCCAATTTTCTCAAATGGGAGAGAGGCTGTGGGTTTTTGTCATTGTTGTTTTCAGACTGATAGAGCACCGAGGAAACCAGAAGTGTTTTTGTCCCCAGGGAACACTCAAAAGACACGTCTCGAAGTCTCCCGACACCATGCCTATGGTCAGGTGCTGAACAGGTTGAGGTTCTCCTGAAATGGGCCGAGAAGGTTTCGCATCGAAGGCTCGCATCTCCAACTCCCAAGCTGTCATCATTGACAATGGCTCCGGACTTTGCAAATCGGGGATTTCGGGAGAAATTAGCCCAAGGCACGTCATGGCCACCGTCCTTGGTTACCCCAGAAGCAAGCTGCCTCACTCCAAGGCTAAACAGAAAGAATACTACGTGGGATTTGAAGCCCAGCATAGACAAGACAGCCTCTCGTTGACCTACCCCGTCGAAGCGGGCGTCATCACTTGCTGGGAAGAGATGGAGACCATCTGGAAGTACGTCTATGACAAAGGGTTGGGGGTGAAGGCCTTCGAGAGACCTCTGCTGATGACAGAATCCCCTCTGAACCCCAAAGAAGACCGAGCCAAGCTCACCCAGCTGATGTTTGAATATTTTAAGGTCCCGGCTTTCTATCTCTCTGTCCAGGCCATCCTCTCCCTCTATGCGTCTGCCCGTTACACAGGGATCGTCATCGATTGTGGGTTTGGGGTCAGCCACGCCGTCCCTGTCTACGAGGGGTACTGTCTTCCCCACGCGGTGTCCAAGCTGGGCCTCGGGGGCCGCGACGTCACGCAATTCCTGAGGGAACTTCTCCTGGAAAACAGGCAATACTTCTGGAACTTTCCGGAAGCCAACACCGTGGTGGACGACATCAAAGTCAAGTTGTGTTTTGTGGCCTTGGACGGCCGTCACCGAGAGAGCAAGCCTACCGAAGAGCTCCCCAAAGAGTACAAGCTCCCCGATGGCAACAGGATCAAAATTGGGGACCCCCTCTACATGGCTCCCGAGATCCTGTTCACCCCGAGCAACATCGACCACAAGGGACAAGGTCTACACAAGCTTGTGGCCCACAGCATCAAGAAATGCGACCCCAGCATCCGTAACGTCCTATATTCCAACGTGTTGATCTCGGGAGGGTCTTCCCTCTTCCCTGGTTTGGACGAGCGGATGTTCAAAGGCTTGGAAGGGGAAGCCCCCCAAGGTGTCCCCATCAAGGTCATCGCTCCTCCAGACCGATGGTTCTCGGCATGGATCGGGGCGTCGATCGTCACCTCCTTGAGCACCTTCAAACAGATGTGGGTGACGGCTGCCGATTACCGAGAGCATGGGCCAAATATTGTCCACCGACGGTGTTACTGAGGACGGGGAAACCTCCCCTCTTTGGGCTATAAAAGCTGGGGTCCGAGCGGAAGACGATTAAAAGACAAAAATAGCAAGCGTTCACCTTTTTCCCCAAAAGGTTAAATAAATAATTGATTTAAAGGCCTGGGAAACCATGTGGACTTAACAATACTTCTTGCTTGGTAGTCCACTCAATGGTATCCTATTTTCTTCACTACCGGTTCGGTAGCGGTAGCACTGTGCGCATGTCTGGGCATGCACAGAAGCTTCTGGGTTTGGGGTCCACCACGCCGTCCCGTGTACAAGGAGTACTGCCTTCCCCATGTTTCGTGATGACGTCTGGTGGGTGGGCGGAGCCTTGCGCCACCGCCACTACTGGTTCGCCCGAAGCGGCGCGAACCAACAGAATACCACCTCTGAGGTAGTCCTTGACTTAGTGCATTTAGTGACCGTGACCATTTAGGACCGTTTTTCCACACTTACGACCGTTGCAACATCCTCGGGGTCGTGTGAACCAAATGCCGATGCTTAGCAACTGGCATGTACTTATGCCTGTTGGGGATTTCTATTCACCACCAAGTGACTAACTTAAGAACTGCACGGATTCATCGAACAACCGTGGCGAGAAAGGTCGTAAGGTGAGGCAAACACGCACTTAGCCACTGTCTCACTTAGCGACAGGAATGTGGCCCTCATTGTGGTCGTACACCAACAACAATCTGTCATTTGTGGGTTTTTTTCACCTTCCCAATCGAAATAGAAGTGGAGAGGTTGTCTCACCTTGGTGTTTCCTTGAGGCGGACCGTTGTCTCATGGTGGCCGCATTCACACAACCCTCCTGCCAAATTAGGTCAGGTAAAGATAATTGCATTCACGCCCTGTGATAAACTCCTTGAGTTAAACCTCAGTTGAATCTTTACAGCATTGTGGCTTAGAGTCCCGTGTGAATGTTGGCTTAGTTTAAGGTTCCTTGTTCCGGGCAGACCCAGACTATGATTAATTCAACCATCATGGTGTGTCAAATGAGCCAAGGAGGCTTACTTACCGAAAACATGGTTTATGAGCTGGAAAGTAAACCCTACTGCAATCTCTTGCCTAGACTACTGCAATTGGCCTCACATTGGGCTGCCCTTGAGGATACCGTAGGGCACTTGCTGACCATCGAGGTGTGGTGATCTCCCATAGAACCATCTACAGCTGGGTCAGCAGTCATTGTAACAGCCTAACGGAGTCGGAAGGGGACCTTGGAGGTCTTCTAGTCCATCCCCCTCTGCTCAAACAGGAGACCATTCGGGACAAATGGTTTCTTCTACCTTTGAGCTGTCTTCCTGTAGCACCAACTCACTCGGCCATCCTTCCTGTTACTGACTATAATACTGTTACTATTACTAATTCCTTCCCCCCAATCGGTATCTCCATTGTCCATCCAGTTGTCAATCCAGAGGTTCACCTAGGCGGCCACCCATGCAAGGTCCCATCTTAGCACTTCCATTGTTCTCTTTGATGTCATTGTACTTCTCCGATGACAAAGTCAACTTGGCCTCCATTGGTTGACCACTGAAGATCAAACTGGAAGCTTCTTCAACATCTGCAAAAATTGACCACGCCAGCCCAGTTTTAACTCCACAGGAGCCACTGTGAATAAATTGAAACTGGGGATCTGAGAAGCATCATGGTGTCCCACATCCTTGGCCACCTGAAACATCTTTCGTTGATCCTGGTTCAGAGAGACAACCGGTAATAACAATCATCTCTGAACATCCATGGTGGATGCTCACCATCTCTCCATCACCCCAAGACAAGTCCTAGTTATTCAGAGAAGACCTTGTTCCCAGAAATATATGTCGCCTGTACATCATAGGAGAAGCAGGTTTTGAAAAAGGGAGAAGCCCATTTGTGAGATCTAAGGATCTAGAACGTAGACGGACCCAACGTTCTGTGTCCTACTAGAGCGAGGAAAAGAGCCGTTGCAAATACTGCTCTTCGGATCGACGATGTCTCAGTCGAGAAGCGCTGTCATTATTGACAATGGGTCGGGACTCTGCAAAGCGGGTTTTTCCGGGGAGGAGGCTCCCAGGGCCATGGTGGCGACGGTTGTCGGCTACCCAAAGACCCGAGCGGTCATGTTTGGCCCCGTTCAGAGGACCTGTTACGTCGGCAAGGAAGCCCAAGCCAAGAGAGGGATCTTATCTTTTAAATACCCGGTGGAACATGGGATCGTGACCTCTTGGGATGACATGGAGAAGATCTGGAGATACATCTACAGGCACGGACTCAAGGCAAGAGCCAAGGAGAGGCCGGTGCTGTTGACCGAAGCACCCATGAACCCAAAAGCCAACCGAGAGAAGATGACGGAGATCATGTTTGAACATTTCCAGGTCCCGGCTATGTTTGTAGGCCTCCAAGCTTTGATGGCCTTGTATGCTTCTGCCCGTACCACCGGTTTGGTTTTAGATAGCGGTGCTGGTGTCACGTTGACTGTCCCCATCTACAAAGGCCACTGCCTGCTCCACGCCATCTCCAGGATGAATTTCGCGGGACGGGACGTCACCCGATATCTCTCCACCCTCCTGCTGGAGAGCGGCCACAGCTTCCTCAGCTCGGCCGAGAAGGAGATTGTGAAGAACATCAAGGAGAACCTGTGCTACGTGGCTCTGGATTCGAGTCGCCCGAGAGACAAAGCCTCCGTCCGCGAATACACCCTCCCTGACGGCACGCCTGTCGAGATCGGGGACCAGCTCTTCCGAGCGCCCGAATCCCTGTTCAACCCGACGGAGGCAGGAGTTACGGCGCCGGGAATCCACCAAATGATCGCCGAGAGCATCGCCAAATGCGAAGGAAGCATCCGCCAGGATCTCTGGAGGAGCGTCATCGTAGCGGGAGGATCGACCCTCTTCCCGGGCCTTAGCGAACGCCTCCTCAAAGAGCTGAGAAGTCTAGGCCCTCGCGGCCTGCCGACCAAACTGGAAGCCCCGGCAAACCGGATACATTCCGTCTGGATCGGCGCCTCGGTGCTCACCAGCCTGCCTTCCTTTCAGAAGATGTGGGTCACGCAGCAAGACTACAGAGAGGTGGGCTCCACCGTCCTGCAGAAGAAGTGCTTCTGAGAAAGAATAAATGGGCCACTTATGAAAGCCCCTTCCCCCCTCCCTCATCCCACCCTCCAAAACAAAATTTGATTGGAAATGCTGGCGAGGGGCTAGTAAATCTTTCCCCAAAGAACGCCGTGCCACGTGGTTTTTTGGAACGCGGCAACCTAAGCTCCGTATTGTTTGGGGGGGGGCAAAGAAAGAGGGCTTGTGGCCTGTACTTTGAGGACCCCTGAAGTTGTTTTGTGTAGGTTGAGGAAGAGTTGATGTCAGTAAGAGCGGGAAGCTGTTAGTCTGAGGGATGTTCAGTGCTGGAGCAACCACGGGAATTGTTTACTTCCAGGCCTCTATGCGTTTTGACACTTGTCATAAACAGCAATAGCCCTTAGACTTATATACCGCTTCACAATGCTTTTACAGCCTGCTCTAAACGGTTTACAGAGTCAGCCTCTTGGCCCCAACAATCCGGGTCCTCATTTGACCCACCTCGGAAGGACGGAAGGCTGAGTGTCAACCTGGAGCCTGGTGAGATTCGAACAGCCAAATTGCAGGCAGCTGGCAGGCAGCAGCAGTAGTAGCCTGCAGTACCTCACTCTCACCACTGAGCCACTTTGGCTCAAATACGCAGAAAACACACAAAAATAAACCAGAATTGGCAGGTGGGTAGTTGAGATAATCTAAGATAGATAAATAACTAGGTAGGTAAGGTAGGTAGGTAGGTAGGTAGGTAGGTAGATAGATAGATAGATAGATAGATAGATAGATAGATAGATAGATAGATAGATAGATAGATAGATAGATAGAGATAAGAGAGAGAGAGATAGTTAGAGATAGAAGATAGATAGATTAGGTAGGTAGGTAGGTAGGTAGGTAGATGATAGATAGATAGATAGATAGATAGATAGATAGATAGATAGATAGATAGATAGAGATAAGAGAGAGAGAGATAGTTAGAGATAGTTAGAGATAGAAGATAGATAGATTAGGTAGGTAGGTAGGTAGGTAGGTAGGTAGGTAGGTAGGTAGGTAGGTAGGTAGATGATAGATAGATAGATAGATAGATAGAGATAGAGATAAGAGAGAGAGAGATAGTTAGAGATAGTTAGAGATAGAAGATAGATAGATTAGGTAGGTAGGTAGGTAGGTAGGTAGGTAGATAGATAGATAGATAGATAGATAGATAGATAGATAGATAGATAGATAGATAGATAGATAGATAGATAGATAGATAGATAGATAGATAGATCTAGAAAGATAGCTGATAGAGGCAGGAGGGAGGGATGGAAGGAGGGAGGAAAGAAGGATGGAAGGTGAAGGGAAGGAATGAAAAGAAAGAGAAGGAAGGAAGGGAAAGAAGGAAGGAAAACGAAAGGGAAGGAAGGACAAAGGAAGGAAGGACAAAGAAGTAAGGAAAGATGAATGGTAAGGAAGGAAAAAAGAAAAAAGGAAGAAGAAGAAGAAGAAGAAAGGAGAAAAAATGAAAAGGAAGGGAAGGAAGGAAGATGAGAACAGAAAAAAGGGGACGGAAGGAAGGAAGATGTGAAAAGTGACGGAAGGACAAAAAAGTAAGGAAAAATGAATGGTAAGGAAGGAAGGAAAAAAGAAAAAAGGAGAAGTAGGAAGAAAAATAAAAAGGAAGGGAGGAAGGAAAGAAAAATGAAAGGGAAGGAAGACAGGAAGGAAAAATCAAAGAGAAGGAATGAAAAAAGCATGAAAGGAACAAATAATGAAAGGAAGGAGGGAGGGAGGGAATTAGACCTTTTAGGTGTAAAGCCCTGAATGGATCTATTCCAGGGTAAAGTGAAATTTGCAGAGTAAAGTGAAATAAACAACTTTGTAATTCTGAAGGTTCTAGATTTCCCTTGGAGGAAAATGCCAGGGTGTGTGTGTGTGTGTGTGTGTTGGTGTGTTGGTGTGTAATCCGCTGACACATGTCAAACTCCATAATGAACCCGCCCGCTGCACAGCAGAAAGGATCAAAGTGGACAAATTGACATTGACAAAGTGACATTTTCTATATTGTTTCATTTCTTGTGTTGTCTTTATTTTCCTTTCCTCTGGCTGGCATGCAAGGAGAGAAGCAGATGGCCACAAAACGTTGCAACCAAACAAACAATCAGGGCATATTTAGAGAGCTGTTAAGAATCCAATTCCTTTTTTTTATTTTATTATTGTTATTATTATTTATTTCGTTTCGTTTTTCTTCCCCTGGCAGCCTGCGGAAAACCCCGTAAACAAATGAGATACAACCGTGGTTTGTGTAAGTATTTTACAGCTTGCTGACTTCCAGATGTGCGGGATTTGCAGGAACACAAAGGGCTTGACTCCTGCACCAATCGCTTAATGTTGTGTGGGGGAGACAAACGCAAAACACACCGCCTTGGAAATTGGATCCAATTGTGGAATTTTGCACAAATGCAGACCTTTCTCTTGGTTTTTTAAAATTTTTGCACAAGGGGAAAAAAGGTAAATTAACTGCAGATCCTAATTTGGTTTGCCTGCTAAAGTTGGTCAGATTTAGAAAACAAATGCAATCAAATGTATGTGTTTGTTAAGCTGGTTTTGTTTTGTTTAGCTTTAATAATCCCCCACACCCCAAATAACCTTTATTCAAAGGGTAATAATGTGGTTTTGAACGACCAGGTTTATGTGGATGGGAGCCAATTGGCACGATGCATTTGGGCAACAAAACGTAATAAATGGCAGGTACGGGACATGCCATTGATGCAAAGGATGTGCTTCTGCGTAAATGCAAAAGAACCTGAGGTACTTCTGACTCCAATAATGTCCATCGGGCGAGGAGATAAAAGATGACGTATCTTGTACACAAACCACTTCCATTTGCGCAAAATGGCGTAGCTGAGGCACACCTGCTGCCTAAAATGGCCCCCGTTTGACTGGGTACCCCTTTTCTTCCAACCAGGCCAGAAAAATCAAGATTTTGTCCCCTATTTTATTAGAAAAGGGGGACTTGAAAAGATGAGCGGCCATCACTTTGGAACCTGAGGCCTTTTCGGGCCTAGTCATCACCTGGATCCATCCAAGCCTAAGGACTTCAACTCCCAGAATTCTCATCCCTGGCCACGCTGGCTGTGGCATTGTGGGAGTTGAAGTCCACGCACACCTGGAAAATGGCTTGGGTGGGGGAGGACCGCTCTGAAGTGCGGTCGTGAGGGGAAAAAAGGATCTGCTTCCATCCTAGCTGGCCGGAGGGTGTCGAGCTTCGCTGGCCATTCAGATGAAACCCCAAACCCCAGAGTCAAGAAGGTCATGAGAATTGATGAGAGTCAGAGCCTCCAGGAGAGATAACTCACCTGGTTTTGCCTCCAAGATATGACCAAATAGAGCCATTTTGGCGGCCTGGAAGCTTTTGGAGGGGAAACTGAAGGCCTCAAGATGATTTACAGGTCAAAATAATCAACCAGCCACATTGATGGAACTTGTTTGTGACTCCAACCACAAATAAACCTGGTTTGTTTCAACTGGACAGGCCAGAAGAGAAAAGGGCTGGGAAGCCCCACAGCTCCATAAAATCCAAGGGGAAGCCCGATTCGGACAGAATTGGGGGCTGCAGAAACTAAACCACGATCTGGAGGCTTTCCAGAATAGACCAGACAACCATTTAACCGGGATGGTAAAAGGTCTCTTGCCTTGGAGCAGGGGGTTGGACTAGAAGACCTCCGAGGTCCCTTCCAACCAAGCTTACGATTTTATGTTCCACGAAACTGGGTTTAATGTCATGGATGGTACCCCAAGGGAGAAGGCCAGGAGATGGACTAACCAACATCTGCAGAGCGCAAGAGGCGACATGGACTCCGCTCCAAGGATCCATTCTGGAAATGAGGAGCCTGAAGATACAGGTAGCTCTCTATCTATCTATCTATCTATCTATCTATCTATCTATCTATCTATCTATCTATCTATCTATCTATCTATCTATCTATCTATCTATCTATCTATCCTTCTTTCCGTCTCCTTCTTTCCTTCCTTCCTTCCTTCCTTCTTCTCTTTTCTTCTATCTTTATCTATCTATCTATCTATCTATCTATCTATCTATCTATCTATCTATCTATCTATCTATCTATCTATCTATCTATCTATCTATCTATCTATCCTTCTTTCTGTCTCCTTCTTTCCTTCCTTCCTTCCTTCTTCTCTTTTCTTCTATCTTTATCTATCTATCTATCTATCTATCTATCTATCTATCTATCTATCTATCTATCTATCTATCTATCTATCTATCTATCTATCTATCTATCTATCATGTGTCTATCTTTTCTACTATCTTTTTATCTTCTATCTATCCTCTATCCTTCCATCACATATCTGTCTGTCCGTCTGTCTGTCTGTCTGTCTGTCTGTCTATCTATCCTTTCCATCTCTCCTCCCTTCCTTCCTTCCTTCCTTCCTTCTTTCTATCTTCTCTTTCCTTCTATCTATCTATCTATCTATCTATCTATCTATCTATCTATCTATCTATCTATCTATCTTCTATCTTTCTTTTTTCTTCTATTTTTCTATCTTCTATCCTCTATCTATCCTTCTATCTTCTACTGTCTGTCCTATCTTCTATCTATCCTTCTCTTTCTCTCTCTCTCTCTCTCTCTCTCTCTCTCATCATCTTTACCTACCTACCTACCTACCTACCTACCTACCTACCTACCTACCTACCCATTCAATTTATACAGCCACCCGTCTTATGCTCTTGCCTGGGGCGTCTTACAATTAAAAGTGATTTTGTTCCTGATCTTTATCAGCAGCAGCTCACACACACCTGGCTACTTGACTGCTCAGCTTCGGGTTACCGGAAATCGCTGCAGTCCATCTCATGAATATTTGGCTGCGAGGATGCAGGGCTCCCAATCAATCAATTAATCCATTCTTATTACAGTCATAAACCAACCTAAGAGGCTGGGGGTTTTGTTTTTAGGAAGAGGCATTCAAAACATAACGGGCAGGAAATGGGTACGTAATAGCCACATAAACTGCTAAACCTATACATAAAATGCGTGTACATTTACAAGGCAGAGGGTCTAAACCAGGGGTCTCCAACCTTTGCAACTTTAAGTCTGAAGGACTTCAGCTCCCAGAATTATAAAAGCCCAGTCTAGCGCAATACCAATGAAGAAGAAAAATAACAAAGCTGGCTGGAGAATTCTGGGAGCTGAAGTCCTTCAGACTTAAAGTTGCAAAGGCTGGAGACCCCTGGTCTAAACGGTGCCAACGGGGAGAATGTAAAGTATAAAAAAACCCGAAATATATAAAGAGGGAAGGCTAAAAGACACACAAAAAAGGTTGAATGGGAAAGGGATTGGGGATAAAACTGGGGTGCACGGTCACTGCCCTGCAAGGTTTCTTCCCCAACAACAGCAACCCTGCGAGGTAGGGGGGATACGGAGAATGCCGTGGGTTCAAATTCAGCCAGGGAGCTGCCATTTGAAACAAACAACAACTCTGAACGTTGTGTGTGTGTAGAGTGGCAATTTCACCTGTGGGGTTGCCAATTCCTACTTCAGCCTTGCCCAGGGTAAGTTAATTATTTATTATTTCGTTGTGCACGTGGCTACCTTGTCCTTAGTATGTTTTGCGTGGTTTAAAATGGCTTTTTATCGCGGGATGGAATTTTGCTGTCCAACTCTTTTTACTGTCTGAGTGTGTGTGTGTGTGTGTGTGTGTGTGTGTGTGCGCGCACGCACGCTACCACCCAGAGAGAGAATAACAGAAGGGGCAATTGAACACAGACCCTTAGAAGAATCGGGAGTGGGGGGTGCAAAATAAAGACAGATCATAAAGAGAAACCCTTGAGATCATCTAGTCTGGTCTTTATCACAGCAAGACTTCAATTCCCAGAATTCCCCAGCAAAGCCTGCATGTCTGGGGAATTCTGGGAGTTCAAATCCACACATCTTCAAGTAGTTTAGATGGGCCAGTCCTGGAGTCTGGGGAAGGCTCGGAGGACGGCTCTGTGCCGGAGGCAGAGAGGGGGCCAGGGCCGTTCTGGCAGTTCTCAGCTGCCTTCGGAGCTAGACATCAGTGCGGCAGAAGAACAGCTGGAGCCTGTTCCCAGTGTGCGCATGCGCAGAGCTGCTAGACAAAAGGAACAGCAATTAATAACATGTCATTAAAAAGAAATCTGGGCTCTTACAGGCCGTTTGATTGCATCGCTGCCGAATTGTAGAGCTCTGTTTCCAAACTGCAAATAGGAGGCTTAAATAAACTTTAAGGCATTTAAAAGCGGCCCCATGGGCGATCTCGCCCCATTACTTTTAAGAAAGTTCCCTGTTCACCCTATTTAACTTTACGGTTTGGGGAAATTGGGCTCTCTGTCTTCACTTCCTCTGACAAGATGCAAGAATGAACTGGGTGGTAAGGTTTTTTTTTTGAGGCATCCGGGAATCTACAAGCCGAGCTGGGATGTAGAATGTTAGCTGGTGGTTTCCACCCCTATAAATGAAGAGCAAGCAGGACCAGCTGGGGATAACACGAATGGGAAAGAGTAGAATATAGAGTAGAACAGAGAATAGGAAAGAATAGAATAGAATAGAATAGAATAGGGAATAGGGAATAGAATAGAAAATAGAAGAGAAGAGAAAATAGAAGAGAATAGGAAATATGATTGAATAGAATAGAGAATAGGAAATAAAATAGTGTAGGAAATAGAATAGAATAGAATAGAATAGGGAATAGGGAATAGGGAATAGGGAATAGGGAATAGAATAGAAAATAGAAGAGAAGAGAAGAGAAAATAGAAGAGAATAGGAAATATGATTGAATAGAATAGAGAATAGGAAATAGAATAGAATAGAGAATAGGAAATAGAATAGAGAATAGGAAATAGAATAGTGTAGGAAATAGAATAGAATAGAATAGGGAATAGGGAATAGGGAATAGGGAATAGGGAATAGGGAATAGAATAGAAAATAGAAGAGAAGAGAAGAGAAAATAGAAGAGAATAGGAAATATGATTGAATAGAATAGAGAATAGGAAATAGAATAGAATAGAGAATAGGAAATAGAATAGAGAATAGGAAATAGAATAGAATAGAGAATAGAATAGAATAGAATATAGGAAATAGAATAGAATAGAGAATAGAATAGAATAGAATATAGGAAATAGAATAGAATAAAGAATAGAGAATAGAATAGGAGAATATGAAATAGAATAGAAAATAGAATAGAGAATAGGAAATAGAATAGAATATGTATATGTATATGTATATGTATATGTATATGTATATGTTCATTTCATTTCATTTCATTTAATACTTATAAACCGCTCCCTCTCCCCATGGGGACTCGGGGCGGTGCACAGGTAGAATAAAAACAGTAAAAAACATACAAACATATGTATATGTATATGTATATGTATATGTATATGTATATGTATATGTATATGTATATGTATATGTATATGTATATGTATATGTATATGTATATGTATATGTATATGTATATAAATGGCCTGTGTGTGTGTATGTTCCAGCATAACCCTGGAACGTCTCGAGCAATTTCAACCAAACTCGGTACACAGATGACTTACTCCCTGGAAACAAATAATGTTTGGGTCTAATGTCCCTCAGGCTGTGTGTTCTGTTAAGATACAGCCTGTTGTGCCTTCAAATATGGCTTCTACTGTACAGCGCTGCGGAGTTGCCATGGTATCGGCTTCACAATACTCCACCAGGGGGCTCCCTCCGCTAAGGGGGAAAATCCAACATTAGAAATTCCGTTTGGTCGGGACATTCCCCCCCCTCCCCCTACAAATAAATACCCCGGGCAACACATTGTCAACTAGTTCTACATAAAGTAGGAGGGAGGAGAAAGAGGGCAAGGAGAAGGAGGAGGAAGGGAAGAAAGGAGGAGGAGGAAGAGGAAAAGAAGGGCTGGAAAACAGAAGGGAAAGACACTAACATGACCCCTACAAAGCAAATACATCTTCAGTGAAGTGTGGCGTCCTTCACTTGTATCAGGAGCCGATATGGGAGGTGACAATAACTTGACTTTCAGGTTTCTATTGGGTTTTTTCCCAATAGAGCCAAATTCATTCGCCTGCAGGACGCAGGCCCTGCTGATTGTGCGCTGTGCGGCCTGCAGCCGCGCTTATTCTCTCCGGCTCCTGCGGATTAGACAAACACAGCATTTTGTCTTTTGCGAACTCTGGCCGAGGGGCCGGGTTTGTCATGCGAATCCAGCAGGCCGATCAGGGCACTCGACGCGGTGTTCACAGCAAGCGAGGTTTGGCCGGTTGTGTGGAGGCGACCCCAGGCCCTCCACCGTGACCTGGATCCATGGTCGTCGTGCAAAACCCTTCAGTGAATAACTAAACGGGGCTGTGTCCCATTCGATGTCAAACTAGGGAACCATATTTGTGTGTGTATGTATTTATTTATTGGAATTTGCTAAAAGCCTTTCGGAGGCTTTCAGACTGCCCCTGGGGGCTGGGGAGGGCAGAAATGAGCCACAAATGGGCCATTTCCCCCCCCCAGCCCCCAGGAAAACTCTATAAGCCTCCTAAAGGCTATCTATGCCCTTTTTTGATGAAAAATGGGGCCGTTTTAGCAAAAAAGTCTCATTTCTTTGCTCGGTTTTGCCCCCCCCCCTCCGGAACACTCTACAAGCCTCCTAAAGGCTACCCGTGCCCGTTTTTTGGAGAGTTTTGCAGAGTGCAAAAACATCTTTTTTTAAAAAAAAATTGCCTCTTCAAAACCTTGGTGCGTCTTATACTCCGGTGCGTCTTATATTCCGAAAAATATGGTACACATCAGAGATGGTATTCAGCCGGTTCGGACCGGTTTCGGGCGAACCAGTATTGCCAACTTGCGGTGGGGCCTGTCTGCCTGCCCCAGCTCTATGCCGTCCTATTGAGCCAGATTTTCAAAGCCCTGAGCATGCGTGCAAGCAAAGTGCATGCACAGAACCGAGCGTGTGGGTGCACGGCGAACCGGTGCTAAACCTCTGTAACCCACCTCTGATACATACACACACACACACACACACACACACATACAGTATATATATCCCACATCCACCCCCTCTGTGTCTCCCTCCCTCCCTCCCTCTCCCTCCCCCCCCTCTCTCTCATAGTCAGAAAATAGAAACAAATAAAATGTTTTATTCCATTTATTCCAGTTGCCCATGCCATGCTCATATGACTCTGGGGCGGCTTCCCTTAGAAAACACAAAAGCCCAAACCACCAGCACAATTAAGACAAAGGCATCCAAAGACACTTAAAGCTGTCGTAACAAAAAGGCAGAGCCACGGTGGGCCCCTGAAATGTACATCCAGTGAACCATTTAGCAGATCTCATCATTTGCATTTTAAAGGCTTCCTGCGTTTTCTGTTTATTTTATTTTAGCAGCAATCTTCTTCTTCTTTTTTTTTGTCTTCTTCCTCCTTTTTTGAGTAGGTTAGTTGACAAAAAAACGTGGTGGTGTAACCAGCAAGAGAAGGAGGCTGGCTTCTCTAGGAGGGGCGTCCAGCCACCACGACCCACACCTCCTCAAAGGCTAAGATTTATTCCTTTCCTTCTTTCTACTTCCTTCCTTCCGTTTGTATTTATCTTTCAATTACTGTTCTGCAGAGTACACCGTGGTACAAACTCACCCTTTTCAGATAAATTGGAATAGCGGTATATTTTCCTTTCATCTTAATTGTGACGGGTTTTATTTGCTTACCTGTGACCAAGCATTGGTGGTGGTGTCCTTCCACCCTCCCTCCCCTCTCTGTTTCTCCTTCCTTCCTTCCTTCCTACCATCCTTCCTTCCCTGGGTCCCTTCTTTCTTCCCTCCCTCCCTTCTCTGTTTTCCTTCCTTCCCTCTCTCCCTCCCTTCTTCTTTCCAGCCTCCCTCCCTTCTCTGTTTCTCCTTCCTTTATCTCCCTTCCTTAGTTCCTTCTTTTTTTCCTCCCTCCCTCCCTCCTGTTTCTCCGCCCTCCCTCCCTCCCTCTACCTTCTTTCCTTTTCCTTTTCTCTCCTTCCCCTCCTTCCGTCCCTCCCTCAGTCCGTTCTTCTTTCCTCCCTCCCTCCCTCTGTTTCTCCTTCCTTCCTTCCTCCCTCCCTCCCTTCTCTGTCCTTCCTTCCTTCCTTCCTTCCTTCCTTCCTTCCTTCCTTCCTTCCTTCCTTCCTTCCCCTGCCAGCAACCTATTGCCATGAAAATAGCTTGGGGTGGGGGTGGGGGAATCAAAACCGGCATTAAAGAGCCACTTTCCTTGGAGAGAAAGGGAGAGAGAGGAAAAAACGATATTTAACTGAAAGTGGCCATTCTTTAGCATCCTTGCTTTCCCTTTCTCTCTTCCTTCGGGCCTCCTTAAGCCCCCGCCCTGCCCCAGGCTGCTCTTAATCTCTTCCTAGGAGGGGAAATGTCGGACTACCTATTTTTTCTCCCCCATCCCCGAGTGAAAAAGGTCCCGAGCCAATTAATGGCTAATAATTATCCAGGGGTGAAAAGAACGGAAGAGGGCGGGAGGAGGTGGAAAGGAAGGGGGGGGGGGAGGGAAAGGGGCGGCCTGCGGTTTGGGAGGAAGGGCCGCCCTGAATTGGCCGGACTGCTCCGGAACGGAATCTCTCCTTCCTCCGGCAGGTGTTAATCCGAATTAAAAACAACAACAGGCTCACCTTGATTTAATAACTTGTCCCTCGAAGGAGAAAGTAGCTATTATGGGTGCGAGACTCAGTGATTTTTCCTCTGTCCTGCGTTCCTTTTCTTCTTCCTTCTGTTCTTTTACTTCTCTTTCCTTTCTCTATTCTTTCTTTCTTTCTCTTTTCCCCCTTCCTTCTTTGATTAAACACTTTTGTCCGCCGGGCTTCATTCTGCCTTTTGGACCTATCGGTCGCTTCTCTCTCTCTCTCTCTCTCTCTTTCATGTGTGTGTCTCTTTCTTTTTCCTTTTTCTCTCTCTCTTTCACTCTGTCTCTTTCTTTTACACACTTTCTCTTTCTCACTCTTTCTGTGTCTCTTTCACTCTCTCCTCTTTCTCTCTCTTTCACTCTGTCTCTTTCTGTCTCTCTTTCACACACTCTCTCTGTCTCTCTTTCACTCTTTCTCTCTCAGTGTGTGTGTGTTTGCGTGTGTGTGTACACCCGCGTTTTCACACACCCCCTCGCTTTTCGCGTCTCTTCTCCTCCCCCCTCCCCGCTTTTAAAAACCCACGTGTTTAAATTCCCACTTCCTTCTCCCGCAGGTTGAATAGCCGCGGGTCACTGCAATATTTATTAGATTTAATTACAAACAAGGCAGCTATTCCGGGGCCCCTTCGTTTTACAAGGTTACCGAGGCTGGCGCCCAGCCACGCTTACTTCTAAGTAAAGCCTATACCCTCAACTGCTCCGCTAATGGCGCTTGAATTATTCCCGTCCGCATTACTTAAAAACCATCTCACTAACGAACGGAAGGCGGGCGGAGAGGCTTGGCTTTCCTATATATCCGAATTAAAACACCTTGTTTTTTCTGGACTGGCGCCTTCAAGTTTTCTCTTCTTCTTCTTCCCAACCCTCCCGACGGCTCCGGGGATACGGCGGTCGTTCGCATAATAATAATAATAATAATAATAATAATAATAATAATAATAATAATAATAATAATAATAATAATAATAATAATAATAATAATAATAATAATAATAAACAACAACAACAACAACAACAATAATTTGTAATGCATTTTTAAATGTTCAGTTGGCTGAGTTTCATGTTTAATAAATAAAGTAGATGATGATGATGATGATGATACCCAAGGCAAGCGAAAAGAAGCATAGATTAGTTGTATAGTCGTTCCTCTCCGCCCGGCTGAAAGGCTGTCATAATATTGCTCGCGGCAGCTTGGGTAAAAGCGACCACGGATGAGCCAAAAATAGTAATTAAGGGAAAAGCGCAATTACGCAGCCTAATCTGCGCGTTTGGAAAGAAAGAATAAGGCGAGGAGGGGGTGGGATTTCGTAGCTGTGTTTGTGGGGGGGGGGGGGGGGGGTTGAGGCAGCCGTGTTCATCACAAGGGGACAGGCGCTTCGCAAAGTGACCGCCTCTTAAATGACCGTCTTTAAGAAAGACGTTTCCCAATGCCTTTAAAACGTAGACCCCCGTTGCCTGTCCGTCCCCCCCCCCCCCCCCTCTCCAATCCCCTCCTTCGGCCGCTTCGCCTCCCTCCAAGCCGAGACTCTATTCCCCAAACTGGGCGCTCCCAAACACGACCCAAATTTAAACATCGCCCCAATTTCTCTCGCTTTTTTACTCCCCTGTCGTCGGGACGGGGGGGGGGGGGTGATTAGCCGTTTAAAACAGCAGAGTTTAAGGATTTAGCGGCTCCTTTATTGGCGTGGGACTGAGTTGCCTGCATTCCCGTCGAAAACGACCCCCCCTCCCCAAGATCAGATTTATACCCCCCCCCCCAACGCCTCTCGTTTTGTTCCTGCCTACGGGGAAAACGCGGAGACCCCAAAGTTGCTATTAATTAATTAATACCTGGCATTGTTAAAAATACAATGAAGAGCAACTGGCTTTCGGCTCTCCAATTGTCGGCTTTCCGCACTTTTAAAACGCCTGGCCAATTTGCAGCCCCTTTTAGAAAAGGTTAAGGTTATTTTTTCTCCCCAACTCCTAAAGGTTTATTCAACTCTAAAAGGACACCGTGTGTGTGTGTGTTGTTGTTGTTGTTGTTACTTTATTCATTAAACATGAAACTCGGCCAACTGAACATTTAAAAATGCATTACAAATACCTGGTGTTGTTGTTGTTGTTGTTATTCTGCTTTATCGGGCACCAGCCCCTTTGTGGAGACACGCGCAGGCAAACGGGATTGGGATACTTGTATGTTTTTCCTCTTTTTCTTTTTAATGTTTCCCCGTGGGAAACTAAGTCGAAACCCCGCGAGGGAAAAAAAAAAGGTTCTTTGCTAAAAGTGTTTTTTATTTTATCCTTAACCACTTTAGAAAAACAGCGAAGCCCAGTTTTATTTTCCCTCAACCAGTGGCTGGATTATTTTAATATTGATTGATCTGCTGTTTTCCCATCCCTCCCCTCCTTCCTTTTCTATTCTCCTTCTTTCCTTCTTTCTTCTTTCTATTCTATCTTTCCTTTGACCTTCCTCCCTTCCAATTCTTTTAATATTCTTCTTCTTTGCTCTGATCTTCCTTTCTCCCTTCTTTTTCTATTCTCCTTCTTTCCTCCGACTTTCCTTCTTTTTCTATTCCGTCTTTCCTTTGAACTTCATTACATTTTTTTCTATTATTCTTTTTCTCTTTGATCTCCCTTCTTCCTTCCCTCCTTCCCTTCCTCCCTTCTCCTACAACATTCTTCTATGTTCAACCATTCCAGCCATCCATCCGTCCATTTGCCGTCTCTCTGCCCTTCACTAACAAATACCCCCCCCCCCCTCTTTTTACAAAATTGAAATTCCCCATGAGAGAGAATTGCAGAGGCTGGTGGGGGGTGGGACGACACCCGTTCGTTTTTCCCGTTTATCAGACGGGGGGCACACTAACCAACCCATAATCCATAATCCTAAAAGAAGGAGCGGTAATCCAGTGAGCTTTCAAAGTACAAGTGATGGAAGGCAGGGACTCTGGCTGGTTTTCAATCCCCCCCCCTCAGTCCACCCCGCCTGAGCTCCTCCAAGAAAACCAGTATAGGAAACGAGCTTCTGTGTTGCGGGAGGGGGGTGGGGGAGGGCGGGAGCTTGGCAGGAGGCCTCCCAATCGAGCCGTTCCTTTCCTCTCCCCCCCCCCTAAAAAAAAACATTTAAAACGGTTTGAAGAGGGAGAAGTTGGAATCCGGGGCCCTAGACGCCCCCTCCTCTCCTAAAAGAAACTTTATTTCCCCCCCCCAGCCTCCCAACCCCATCCTCGCGATGCCAAGGAAACGCAACGACCCTCCCCCGTTCTTCATCGGGGGTGGGGGCTCCGCCTCGCCTAAGGCTGGAGGGCGAGCCCCCTACCCCGCCCGCGTTAAACCCGGTGGTCTTGCACCTAGGAGGGGGTCGCTGAGCTACTTTTTTTTTTTACAGCTGCAACGGATTTGCTTCTTTAAAATAAAAGGGGTGCGCGAGGAAGACACCCCCCCTCTAATCAAGTTGCCTGGAATTCTCAGGATGGTACCTGGCAGGAGGACCCACGCCCTCTATTAGCAGACAGAGAGCGCCCCACAACTGGCAGGTTTACTTATTTACCCCTCCTTCCAAGATCGTCCCCTCTCACTTAAAATTACTCAAGAGTTTCACTGTGGGGGTTACCCAGCGGCTTAGATCGCCCCTACCCAGAGAAAACAAGAGAGAGAGAGAGAGACAGAGAGAGAAAGAAAAAGTGAGATACACACAGAGAGAGTGAAAGAGATAGACAGAAAGAGAGAGTGAAAGAGAGGGAGAGACAGAGAAAGGAAAAGAGAGAAAGGGAGTGAGAGAGGCTGAAAGAGACAGTCAGAAAGAGAGAGAGAGAGTGTGTGTTGGGGGCTTGAAAAGTCCAGCGTCCGCTTAAACGCTTCTCAACCCGCGGGGCAAATTGGTATTAATTTTTTTTGTCCTTAGCACAAAGGAATATCGATCAGAAAAGGCAGATCAAACGCCCGTATCTTTGAGCTTTCCATCCCTGCAAGAGATCAGTTATGGTTTCCCAGGTTTTTTCAATCCGGACTCATCCTGTACAAATTTTTTGCGAAGTATTTACATTAAACCCACCCACCCACACACTCACACACAAAGAGAGAGAGAGAGGGGGCAGACAGAAAGAGAGAACGAAAGAGAGAGAGAGAATACCCTCCCCCTTGGCCCCTTCCCCATTTCCTGAGATTCTGTAAATAAAAAAAAGAGCCATGCTTCTAGTCCTCAGTAGCCGGCCTAAAAACACGCCAGATGGAAAGTAACAGCAAAGGAGGGAGGGACAATGGGTGGTTGGAATTTATTTTTTAAATCGCGATACATTTTCCCTGGGGGTGGGGAAGTCACTTTTTACACGTGAGGGAGTAATCTGGAGAAGATTTGTGCCCCCCCCCCCAATCAGAATTCCAACCCCCTATTTAATCAATTCCTCCTTAAGCGTTCAGACCCACCCTCATTTTCTGGTCGCACACTGGAAATATTCAATATTTTTTTTTGCGCCACGCTAGGCTCAGGTGCAATCAGTAGTGGCAAGATCGGTGTGTGTGTGTGTGTGTGTGTGTGTGTTGCGGCTTTGTGAATGGGATCAACTCCCTCAACCCAACTTCACCAAGCCTCAAGAAAAGGGTGAAAGAATACGTAACGAAGCTAGAGGAGGAAAGAATACGTAACGAAGCTAGAAGAATACGTAACGAAGCTAGGGCTGAACGCAGAAACGGGTCGATCGTTGCTCCGCGAGTGTTTCCTATCTGTTTCAGGAAAAAACTGGCTGAATTCCACAAGCCACGGTTAATTTAACACATCTGAGCCACTGTGTCCCTGCGCCCCGCTTTGTTTTAAACTTGGCTCCCCCTCAGATTTGAACCTGGGTTTAATTTTTTTTTTTTTGTTGACGCTTAGCAGTTTCCGCTTAATCGAATCAAACCAGAGTTAAGCCTGCTAAACTTGCCCCCGTTCAGCTGCGGTTTTGCAAACCAGGATCGACGGGCGTGGCTTTTTTTTTGCAAGGCGAGTGGGGACCCTCTGGATGGCGTCCCCAACGAACCACGGTTTAAGAAACTAAAACTTGAAGGGCTTGTTTTCGTCTGGGCCGAATTTAAAAACAATGGTTTAATTTAACTTAATGATACAAGCACCGTGGATATTTGCTCGAGTAATTTCGCCACCGCGCCTCACCTTTGGCCCTGTCGACCGGGGCTTATGGGAGCTGTAGTCTGGGTCTATTTTTTTTTCCACAGTAAAAACAGCTCGCGTGTGCGCTCTCGCTCTCACACACACACAAACACACGCGTTCAATTGGCCAGTCTTAACCGCGTTGCTCCTGTGCCTGAATCTAAAACAGACTCGCGTATTTGCTGTGTCGCATCTTTATTTAATGCCCCCCCTTCTTTTCTAAAAACCAAACGAGTTTAAACAGCAAGACCGGGTTTCAATAAATCTTAACCTCACAAAGCTGCCCTTTGTGTGTGTGTGTTTGGGGGGGGGGCAAAGTGTGTTAGACATATTGTGCTCAAGTGTGCCGCTAAGACGCAGTATAAAGAGGCCAAAGACAACCTCCAGCTCCCCCCCAGAAGCTGCGATCCACAACGGCCCGTTAAACGCCCGCGTAGGATAGGAGAAGCAACTCTGGGCACCGCATGCATCAGTACCCCAAACGAGATTGTGGATTGGGGGGGTCATGTGCCAGCAGGTTCTGGGCAACCCAGAGTGGGATGGAGCCCATGAGATGGCTAGTTTTGAAGGTGTGTTGTCGCCGAGGGGGAGGGGTGGAGCTAATTATTATTATATTATTTATATTAGTCTACATTCTCTTTTTATTTTCTGTAAGCCGCTTAGAGTCGCTGTGGGCAAGTGGGAGGTTATATACATTTCCAAATATATATATACACACATACATGAGAGGGGGGGGAGGGAGGAGAGAGAGAGAGAGAGAGAGAAAGAGGCTAGATAGATTGATGATTGATAGATTGATGATAGATTGATAGATTGATGGTAGATAGACTAATGGTAGATACACAGAGCTTACCAGCATGCCCTTGTTCACACAACTTCCCTCCAAACCCTGAACTTCAAATGATCCAACGTGCCCCACCCCCATCCCGTCCCCCCTGTGACTGAGGAGCCCTGGCCTGGCTTTCTTAAGCCAAGGTTTACTCGCCCCCATTTCCAGGATTTACAACCGGGACTAAAAAGCAACCTGCTAGCGTGAGCTGGGCTGGTATAGTCGTGTGAACACAGCCAGGTATCGCTTCTCTGCTCAAGCTCCCCCTCGCACATCCAGGGCGGGCCTCTGAACTCCCCAGCATTAAGTTTTGCCTGGCCAAGGATGGAGTTGAGACCCAGAGGGAAAGAAATGTAAGGACAGTGGAAGGTGGAGTGGGGTGTGTAGGGGGGAGAGAGAGAGCCATTAATGCAGGAAAACCAGAGGTCCAATACATCAAAGGTGATACTCAGTTCTTGCCTTCCCAAAGCTGCTATTTTTTTCCCCCTTCAAGAGGTGACTGGACTTTCTGATTTTTTTTCTTTGAAGACGTTTTACTTCTCACCCAAAAAGCTTCCTCCACTCTGAGAACTGAAGTAGCTTCTTGGATGAGAAGTGAAACGTCCTCAAAGACAAACCAGAAAGTCCAGTCCCCTTTTGAAAGAAAAAGAAAAAGAAGAAGAAAGAAAGGGGAAAGGAAGAGGAAAGGAAAGAAGAAAAAAAGGAAAGGGAAAGGAGGAAAGGGAAAGAAAGAAAAAGGAAAGGAAGGAAAGAAGAAAGGAAAGAAGGAAAGAAAGAAAGAAAAAGAGAAGAAAGAAAGAGGAAGAGCAAAGGAAAGGAAGAAAAAAGGGAAAGGAAGAAAGAAAAAGAGAAAGAAAAAAGAAAGAAAAGGAAGGGAAAATAAAGATAAGAAGGAAAGAAAGAAAAAAGAAAGGAAAGGAAGGAAGGAAGGAAAAAGAAAGGGAAATGAAGAAAGGAAAAGGAAGAAAGGAAAAGGAAAGGAAGGAAGGAAAACAAAGGAAAGAAAGAAAAAGAAAGAAAGAAAGAAGAAAGGAAAGAAAGAAAGGAAGAAAAAAGGGAAAGGGAGAAAGGGAAAGAAAGAAGGAAAGAAAGAAAGAAAGAAAGAAAGAAAGAGGAAAAGGAAAGGAAAGGAAGAAAAAAGGGAAAGGAAGAAAGAAAAAGAGAAAGAAAAAAGAAAGAAAAGGAAGGGAAAATAAAGATAAGAAGGAAAGAAAGAAAAAAGAAAGGAAAGGAAGGAAGGAAGGAAAAAGAAAGGGAAATGAAGAAAGGAAAAGGAAGAAAGGAAAAGGAAAGGAAGGAAGGAAAACAAAGGAAAGAAAGAAAAAGAAAGAAAGAAAGAAGAAAGGAAAGAAAGAAAGGAAGAAAAAAAGGGAAAGGGAGAAAGGGAAAGAAAGAAAGAAAGAAAGAAAGAAAGAAAGAAAGAAAGAAAGAAAGAAAGAAAAAGAAAAAGAAAAAGAAAGTTTGTCCTTTGGAACAAACTGGAGGACTGGAGAATCTCCATTAGACACTCCGTCCTGTTGTAACCTCAAATCCTACATTGGGTTGACCTAACTTCTTCAGTCCCCTTGCCTTTCTCTCCTGGTTAGGGCGACCCTGCCAGGTAGGCCAGCCACAGCAAGAACGCCTTACCTGTGGCTGTGTGACTGGCTCCACAACCTGCCTGCCGAGTGGCCTCCATTCCTGCTGCCACTCAGGAGTCACGTGGGGAAAGGGTCGTTTTCCGGGGGGGGGGGCGAGCCCTCCAAGACCAAGTCCCCCCTCCTAAAGCTGGGTGCGATCTTAGCTAGAAATCAGACTCGCGTGTCAAGGCTGCATTCCCACAAAGGGTTTCAACAGCAACAACAACCAGAGGTTTAGCACAAGGGCAGCCCCCTGCCATATTCCTGGCATAGGGTGGGCTGGGAATCGCAGCATTGTGTGGCGACAGGGAACCAGGGTGGACTTTAACCTGGCTTTGCTTGTTGTGAGAAGGCAGCACCTCAACATCTGGTGAGGAAATGTAGGGGGGCAAGCCACCGCTTTGGATAATTCCCACCTCCCATTAACGATCGAGCTCTGGCTATTAGCAGTAAAGGCTCAGAATGGTTGAATAATGGTTTTCAGAAACAATTTAAATAGATCCATAGTAATCATATATGCAACTTTGGAAGGGGAAGGAGAGAGGGGGTAGATTCGGGCACTTAAACCCCTCCCCCCGGCTATTTTCCCCCCTCCCTCTCCTTTCAAATAGGCCACCCTAAACTAAGCTATGGTTTCCCCAGTTGCAATGGATGGCTGTGAAGGTTGGACCATAAGGAAGGCTGAGCGCCAAAGAATGGAGGCCTTGGAACTCGGGTGCTGGAGAAGAAGACTTCTGCATCGAGTCCCTCGGACTGCAAGGCCATCCAACCGGTCAGTCCTAGAGGAGATCCACCATGACTGCTCTTTAGAAGGCCAGATCCTGAAGAGGGAACTCAAAGACTTTGGCCACCTGATGAGAAGGAAGAAGGACTCCCTGGAGAAGAGCCTCACGCTGGGAACGATGGAGGGCAAGAGAAGAAGAAGGGGACGGCAGAGAAGGAGGGGGCTGGATGGAGTCGCCAAAGCAGTCCGTGTGAGCTCCAGAGGATGGTAGAAGACAGGAAGGCCTGAAGAAACATTGTCCAGGGGTGTCACATCGCAACTAACAACAACAAACTTACAGAACCCCTTCAAGTTTGCGTTCCCACGACACTCTAAACCCCAAGCGACGCCAATAGCAGTTTTAGCCTTGCTGGAGAGCGAGAAGGATGAGTTGAGGACTCCCCTGGCTTTTGGGGTGAGGGACCCAGTTAGTGGAACGCTAAGCAGGGAGGGAAAAAAAACCCGGGAACGGGTCGTGCGAACGGGGCCCGTCGTTTAAGCTTCGCAGACCTGCCTTTCCCTCTCTCTCTCTCTCGATTGGATTACACGAGGGTTAAAATTAATTCTGTTTTATTAGATTTATACCCCAGGCATTTCAAGGGGTAGCTCTCCCTTCTCCCTCCCCACCCAACACCGCCTCTCCTGGACACGGGCGAGGCAGGTGCGCATGTCCAACCCGCATCCTTCAACCCTTCGCGCCTCTCAAAATTCGCAGCCTTGGTTTGGATCTCGGTCGCAACGCGGGATTTCAGGCCAGCCCGAAGGGGCGCAAAAGCTGATGGAGTTAGGCAGGGGAAAGGCCGTTCTTCCAGGTTGGTGAATTCACACGAGGCCCGGGATTCAGAGGACTTGAAGAAAGTTAGGGACCCTTCCCCTGGCTTCTCTCCACCCGCCCGGTTCACACGGGGTCTGGAAACGGGGACCGGGGTGTGTGTGTGTGTTTCTCCCAACACGTGGCCCAGCCTCACTTTAGCCCCGAGTAGCGGTGTCGTGTCGTGGGAATCCAACCCTCATTGAGCAGAAAACTTGCCAGCTCCCAAGTTCTACCTTAAGCGAAGATTCCCCCAACTGCTCTTTACTCGCAAGTAAATCGCCGTCGCCTCCGGCAGGCCATTTCCCTCAGGTTTCCTCGGAAGGAAGCGCCCGCAGTTCCAGCGGACTGGGTTAAAACAAGCCTTTCTCCTCCGCTTGGTATTATTCCTAGAAAATAAAAGCGGAAACGCGCATTTAAATACGAGGGGAAGAGAAACGGCATTAAAGTTAAGTCGCGTTCACACGGCAGCTTTTAACCCGCTTTTTCTTTTTTAAACTTCGCCGAAGCGTAAAAGCCACGAAACGGGTCGCACGCTCACCTGCCCGACCCCCTTGCCTCTCTGGCTGAAATGAAACCTCCCACCAGGTTTAGTAAATCGTGGGAACGCGGCCTCTTTCAAGGTTTGCCGCGGACCCGGGTAAACAAACGCCTCTTCCGAACCCGGCCTGGACGGCGGCGTCAAAATCCAGCGGCGTCCTCATTCGCCCTTTGGGCCGAGAATATTCTCGGCGCTATAAAAAGAAGAAAACTCGCGTTTATTTCCTTTTTATTCCGATTCGCGGATCGGGAGAGGGTGGGGGATGCCTTTCTTCTTCTTCTTCTTCGTCCCCTGGATAAATAAATAAAAATAAGGTTTGAAATCCAATTGGACACTCCTAAGGGGAAATTCGTCACGAGTGGGCCTGCGACGAAGATATTACGCACACGCGTGCACACTCTCCTTTTGAGGTTTTTTAATTAAAAATCGAAAGTCTTTATAAACCAAAGGGACACACACACACACACACACACACACTGGTTGGCGTCTCAGCTGGTTTTGCTATACAGCTTTTCCCCTTCTTCTTAAGGCCTTTCTCCAGGGCCCAGTTTTAGGGAAAACGCGTGGAAACGGACTTGGGGTTGGGGAAATCTTGAAGGTTTTTGTTTTTTTGTTTTTAAAGAAAGGCCGGTCATTTTAAGCGAGCGACACCCGCCGACGCCCCCTCCTCCTCCTCCTCCTCTTCCCCTCCCCTTCCGTTTCCAATCGTAATTAAATCTGTAGTTGAGTGCCCGGCGAAAGCCAAACTTTAAAAGCGCATAGAATAGAAGCCCGAAAAGGAACGTCTGTCTTACTCTACCCCCAAGACCTCTCCAGTCCTCAAGTGTTTACAAATGGGATACACACACACACACACACACACACACACACACACACACACACACACACACACGTTCACTCACACGCACACACATAATGGGATGTGCACGCATTGGGAATGAATATAGGCCTACCGATCTCTGTGCGCCTACACACACACACACACACACACGCACGGCGCCGGCTAAAGCCCCTGCAGAAGCGAAAACCTTTGCAAAAGAAAAGAAAACTATTATTTTATGGTTATTTTTTATTAGCAAAGATCACACACACACACATCTCCATCAAACCTTTCTTGTTCTCTCCCCTCCTTTTTCCTTTCTACCTGCTTTTCGGCCCTGTTATTTTTGGAATGGGAACGCCCCTGATCCTGCCTTGGCTCGCTTTAAAAAATAATAATTAAATATCTGGTTTTATTTATTGAAAACATCCGAGACTGGTCCCTCCCCCCCTCTTTAATCGCCCTCGCACAAAAGCTTCCGCTCCTGTCCACCTCGTTTCAAGCCCCTTGAATTTGCCCCCAAAGAACGCCTTTAATTAGGTAACAATAATTAATAATAACCGTCCATCTCTTTTTCCTCTGCCGGATTCCACTTTCTATCGGGGAAGGGGGGGTCACCCGAAGAAGTCCTCACACATTGAGGGACTTCTTCCCTCCCCTCTCCCCCGGGATTGGGGGTTTCTGGAAGGGTAGCTGAAAACCCGATTTTCTTTGCTTTAAGAAAAAGCAAAGAAAGAAAGAAAGAAAGAAAGAAAGAAAGAAAGAAAGAAAGAAAGAAAGAAAGAAAGGATTTAATTCAAACGCCGATCTGAAACTAACCAAAGAGGAATGGATAATAATAATAATAATAATAATAATAATAATAATAATAATAATAATAATAATAATAATAATAATAATAATACACCATCAAACATCCAGATTTGCCTATCCCAAGTTCTTTGTTAAGGACTTGATAGGTAGACAAAAATGTTAAATCCAGACTGAACATCTCGCTGACTGTGCGAATAATAATAATAATAATAATAATAATAATAATAATAATAATAATAATAATAATAATAATAATAATAATAATAGTTTAATAATAAATTTTAAGAAGGTACTTGGTTAATACCTAGGATGCTGGCAGCAAACCGTGTCAACCATTAGCACCAGTTAATGGTATTTCTAATGCATTTTTAAATGTTCAGTTGGCTGAGTTTCATGTTTAATTAATAAAGTATAATATTAATAACAATAATAATAATAATAATGCCGCGGCAAATATTGAGCGAAAAAGCACCACGCAAAATTATAGCGGAGGGAAAATGGCAGGTAAAACGGGGTCTCCGTAAACAAACAAACCCATCCAGGACACAATAAACCAGAAAGTTTGCCGCACAGGTGGGTGTGGGGGAATTCCCTTCCCCCTCTTGGATCTCTCCCCCCCCGTCCACCGAGGGGAACCCCGAAAAGACGCCCCCCCCATTTTAACAACTCGCCTTCCAGCGAAGGCTCGGCTCGCTTGCGCGAAACGTTACCTTTCTTCCGCCTCTTAGGTGGGATGCTCTCGCGCCCCCCTTCTCCGCAATTCGTTCGGAAGGTGGTGGGGTGGCGAGAAACATCCCCCCCCTCTCTCCATTCGGTCCGGCGACCTGAGGAAGGCTCCGCGTCCAGCAAACGCGGGGGAGAAATTTTTAAAACGAGGGGGGAGCAGGAGGGAATTAAAAGCTTTCCTTACCCAACGTGCGTTTTATTAAGGGGGGACCCACCCCGACGCCGTCGCACTTAGGCCTCGCAGCGCTTGGGGTCAGCTGAGATGCGGTGTGTGTGTGTGTGGGGGGGTGTAAGTAACCCCCCCTCCTCTTCAAACGCACCCAAAGGTGATACCGGCGCGTTTTTACGCAGCCCGAGCAGGCGGCCCTCCATCCTCGCCCCGATCCTTTAAAAGCGCCTTTACGCCCGGGAGGGTGGGGTGCTATGTAATTTAGGGAGCCTCGCTTGGGGCCCCCAACGCCCCCCCCCGAACGCCTGAAAGAAAGAGCAATAAACAGTAACGGTAATACAATAAGCCCCCTCGCCACAGCCACAATTCTCCAAAGCACTTACTTTTTTAATCAGCAGATCCGCGTCCTCCTTCCATGCCGACTTCGGGGGGGGGGCGCATTGGAGGTGGGGGGGGGGAGAAAAAGAGCGAGAGCGAGAGCTCTTTACTCGCGAGTCGGCGCGCGGAGGGGATCGGGTCCCGCACAGGGAAGGGGGGCGGGCCCCTCGCGGGGGTCTCTTAATAGCGACCTTCCAATTTGCCAAGCGCGGTGTGCAATTATCCAATTTCGGGCCTCCCCCTCCGCCTCCCCCACTCCCCCCATAATTTGCAACCGTTTATCTGAACCGTTTATGCCGCATGTGTATATATATATATATAGAGAGAGAGAGAGATATATATATGTATACGTATATAATTTATTATATATACACACACACCTATATATCATTTTAAAGTCACCCGTTCCTCGATGTTTTGGGCCGCTTCTTGCAAAGGCTGCCCCATTCCCCGGGCTTAGAGGGCAGCGTGCAAAGGGTTAGAGAGGAGCGAGGAGGGGAGGGGAGGGGGGGGGCAGAGGGTTTTCTTAAAGGGGCAGATCCGGGGGAAGAAAACGGGGGTGGGGGTGGGGGGGATCAGCGATCAGAAGGAAGAGGATAGGAGGGGAAAGCCCACCTCCCTCCCTCCTCCCTCTCTCCCCCCTCCCTCTCTCTCTCTCTCTCTCTCTCTCTCTCTCTCCAGCTTGGATGAACCAACCCGGGGCACATTTAGCGTGGTTGGTACTGCTGGCTTCCCCCCCCCCCCCTTACTTCTCTCTCTCTCTCTCTCTCTTCCTTTCTTCCTTCTTCTTTTTCTTCTTCTTCTCTCCCCACCCCCCTCCTTCCCTTTTGGCCCCGGAGCGGGTGTCAGATTGAATGCTCTCTGCGCATGTGCGAAGGTGTCCGAACTGACAATGTTGGGGCGAGGATGATCGCGGCGCAGAAGAGCTGCGGGTTCAAGGAAGGATCCAGCGCGCCGGCAAGATGCGATCCAAGGCGCGGGCCAGGAAACTGCCGAAAAGTAGGTCTCCTGTTTTGTCCTCTCCCGTCCTCCCCCTGCGCGGGCGAGCGTTGGAGGGTGGCGGGGAGACGGGCAGAGGAAGAGGAGGAGGAGGAGGAAGAAGAAGAAGAGAGGGGAGGGGGGGAAACCCGGGCTCGGCTCTCCGGGGAGCAGGCGTGGGTGGGCGTGGGTGGGTGGGTGGGGGCGCTGCGTGGCTTTCTCTTCCCCCGCCGTTGCGGGCAAACAAGCAGTCCAGCCGGGGGAAGACACCGCGCCGCTTGGAGTCCGCTTTCCCGGCCGCGCATCTGGAGCGAGCTGAGCTTCCCACTGAAAGTTTCGTTTCGCTTCGGCGTCCCCGGGATCGGCGGGGGTCCGTCCCCCTCCCCTTTTTTTTGCGCCGCGCCGGGCTCCCCCAGGAATGGCGAGGGGGGGGGTGAGACTGGGAGGCGGGGGGGGGGTGCTTGAGAAAGAGAAAGAAGGGGAAAGTTAAGCAAAAGTTGAACCTCCGCAACTCCTCCCTTCCTCCGACTTCTTTCCAAGTTCGTGTGTGTGTGTGTGTGTGTGTGTAACGCAAAAGTTTTTTTGTGTGTTGTTGTTTTAATTCCCGGCTCTTTGAATAGTGGGCGCTAGAGATTCACGGCTGGCGGCAAGCGCCGGCTGGTTGCTGCTGGAAGTTGGCGTAAAGGTGGGGGGGGGGGGCGTTGCGAAGTGCCTGAGTGTGGCTTTATTTTATTTTATTTTCTTGGGGGGGGGGGTAGAGAGAAAGAAAGCCACGCAGGCCTCCCAAGGCAAGGCAGGCAAAGCGGGCAGGCGGGCGGGGGTCGCAGAGGGGGGGGGGCAAATCTCACATTCATAGCTGCGGGGGGGGGGGTCCCGCGGCGAGCCAACGAACAAGGAATTTTAGTTTCTGTTTCTTCTTAATTCGCGGGTTCTTGGCAACTTTTGAAGTCCTTCGTCCCAAGTTCATTCATTTTTTTAGAAAGGGGGGGGGCGGCGGCTGGAGGAGAAAATTGACACCGCGAAAGAAAGGAAGGAAATCTCTTCTAGAAGGGAGGTGTTTGTATACCGATCTATTTTTTGTGTGTGGGGGGAGCGGTTTACATTGAAATACGCAGCTGGGGGAGCGGAATCGGCGGCTTAATGGCAATGCTAACCGGTAATTATTATGATTATGATTATGATTTTTTTTTTAAAAGGTGGGCAAGGCAGAAGAGCGGGTGGCTTAAGATTTCGGACTCTTCCAACTTCCCCCCCCCCCCCCCACTTCTTCCTCACCCCTTCCGCAAAAAACTTTCTGGCCAAAGAAGCGAGGACTTTGCTCGGCTCCCGTTAATAGCTGCCGACTCGCTTCTTGGCTTGGGAAGTTTCTAGCGGGCCCCAGTTTACAAGCCTGTGACCGGAGCGGACTTTGTGGGTGGGTGCGAGTGGCGTGCTGCATTTTATTTTTATTTTTTAAAATAAAAATATTTCCAGCGGTTGTCGGGCTTTTGCCTTTTGAGTTGTGTGTTGTTGTTTGTTTTTAACGGGGCGCCGGGTTTTTAGTTCCTCTCTCGCTTAACTTCCCGGGAGGAAATCTAAGCGCGAAGATTTCGGAGCAGGGAAATATATATATTATATATTATAAATATTATATATATATATAAATGTGGGTTTTTAAGTTGCTCGGGAATCAGAACAGCAGGGAAGCGGGCGGGCGGCGGCTGTGCTTCGGCCCTTTTGAATGCGGCGGGCGCTTGGGTTGATTTTAGTGGGGATCCCTTCCCCAGCGGCGGCTCCTCTCCCCCCCCCAAATAACAAGCCCTCCCCTCGCTTGATGTTCTCCCTTTTCCAAGGATGGAGCAATTCTTTTGCAAGAACGCCTTCATTTTAATTTTAATTTATTCCCTCCCCCCGTTGGGCTGGCTGGAGGGGGAGTTGGCCGTTCCGCCGAGGTTTCCATAATTGCACCCCCCCTTTCCCCCCTCCCCTCAAGAGAGGAAAGGGGCGACGTTTCCTCCTCGCCAACTGTGGATCTCTTGTCGTTGTGGTTGTTGTGAACGCTTCCCCGGGCCTTATAAGTTAAAGGCGGCCTTTCTACAGGTCTTGGTTCAAGGTCAAGGTAATTTTGCGCCGTCCTCCCCAGGCAGAGAGGGTCTCCTTCGCCTCCCCCCACCCCACCCTTGCCTGTTACAAGCCTCCCCGCTGTTCTCCCGCTGGGATCGAGTGAAGCCAGCAGCTTTGCAAGATCTGATTTGATCCACGGGAAAGAATGAAAGTTGGTCCGTTTCTGCAGGGACCTCCAAGTTTTAAAAGATTTGAGTTTCCCTTTTGCTGAAAAAACGGACAAAAGTTCACCACGCGTTCTTTTTCTTTCTTCTCTCGTTTAATTCTTTCTTTCCCCCTCCCTCCCTTTCTCCCACCTTCCCCTTTCATTTTCCTTCCTTCCTTCCTTCCTCCTTCCCCTTTCATGTTTCCTTCTTTCTTTCCTCCCTCCCTCCTTTCCTCCTTCCCCTTTCCTTTTTCATTTCTTCCTCCATTCCTCCTTCTCCCTTCATGTTTATTTCCTTCCTTCCTCCCCTTTCATTTTTCTTCTTCTTTTCTTTCCTCCCTCCCTTCCTCCTTCCCCTTTCATTTTTCCTTACTTCCTTTTCCTTCTTCCCTTCATTTTTCCTTCCACCCTTCCTCCTCCCCCTTTCATTTTTCCTTCTTTTATTCCTCCCTCCTTTCTTTCCCACACAATTTTAAATACCTATGCTTTTTAACCCTTCCTTCCTTCCTTCCTTCCTTCCTTCCTTCCTTCCTTCCTTCCTTCCTTCCTTTCTTCCTTCCTTCCTTCCCACGTTCGCCACCTCCTCTCGACAGTTTCCACAGGCCAAAAAACCAAAAAACCCACAACCTCTCACCGTCTTCTTCCTCTTCCTCTCCAACTGCCACTGCTGGGCCCTCCAAGGCGAACAGGTTTCTCTGACCCCACTGAGCGTGGATTGTACAAAGCCGCCGCCGAGATACATAAACGTCTCAAATAATAAACTGTTTTCACGAGGTCGCAACTTGGCGACATGCTGTTCCAAGTTTTTTTCCCCTGCCCCCCCAGTCAGGGATGATCTTCTTCTTCTTCTTCTTCTTCTTCTTCTTCTTCTTCTTCTTCTTCTTCTTCTTCTTCTTCTTCTTCTTCTTCTTCTTCTTCTTCTTCTTCTTCTTCTTCTTCTTCTTCTTCTTCTTCTTCTTCTTTCTTCTTCTTCTTCCTCCTCCTCCTCCTCCCCCCCTCCTCCTCTTCTTCTTCTTCTTCTTCTTCTTTTTCTTTTTCTTCTTCTTCCTCCTCCTCCTCCTCCTCCTCCTCCTCCTTCCGTGGAGGCATTTAAACGCCATACACAAAACTTCCCTCCTTGCAAAACAAAACGATTAAGGATTTAGGCAGGTGCCCCTCACCTTTCGGAGGTCTACTTTCCTGCCCCCGTCACCCCCTTCCCTCCGAGTAGTATATTTGGCCTGGCAGAAAAGCCGGGGGGGGGGGGGGGGGGGGGGAAAGAGTCTTGCATCTAATGGCGCCTAGTTAGGAATTGTCAATTTCGGAATTCTGTAGTGAAATTAACCGCCAAATCGGGCAGCCTTTCAAACATTTGGACCCTTTGCTTCCCTTCCTTCCCAATTTCCTCCCCCAATTTTGGAGAAAAATAAAATAAAATAAACAGTTGCCGATTACACGCATCGCGCGCGAGCGTGTCTAACATGCAACGCGTCCTTCCCCCCCCCCACTTTTTTTCTTAATAAAAGAGCCAAGGTCTGGAAGTCAGACGGGAAGCGGCCGTGGGGCTCCCTGACCCTCACCGGTTGTCCCCGCTTCATCCATATCCCGGAAGGGTCTGGCTTGGATAGGGACCCCAGAAGGCCTGGGGGAGCAAAACAAGCACCACCACCCAACCCAGCGAGCAAGGGGCGCTGCCGAGATGCAAAGGGGTCTTTTGAAAACTCTTTTAAGGATTGAAACAAAAAAAACCCGGTAGTCCAGGTTTCCAGATCTCAAGGACTTCCTCCAGGGGTAGGCGAAGGTGGGGAAGAAGGGGACAAACGAGGGAATCGACCCTCCGGCGGGCCAGTCGACGCTAAGGCGGGATTCCCACAAGCGGGCCTGAAATCACCTTCGCCCGGTGTCCTCAAACGCCTGGTGTGTGTGTGTATATATATACCGGTTCAAATCCCAGTAGAAGGAGTATGGCCAGCTGAAGAAGGCTAATAAGCCTGAACAGCCCTTAAAAATCTAACATATATATATATTTATATATATAACTTTAAAAACTTAAAAAAAAGAACACCCTCCTTGATTCGCCCGCATGCGCTTATAGTTTAATATATATATTATTATGATTATTATTAGTTTTAAATTTTTATTTTTAAAACAGGGGCGGTGGTGTCCGCGTATCTTTACTTAGCAGCGGAGGAGAAAAGCCGCCCTAACATTTTCGGAAACGGGGTAAAAAGGGCCGAGGGGGGCTCCGCAGAGTTTAGACCCGACCGCCCTCCCCCCCTTGTTGGACGCACACCCCCCCCCCATTTTATTCCGAGGAATCACCCCTTCCTTGCTCGTGGCGGCGAAAGGCTGAAGTCCGATTTCAAAACCCCGCTTGCTTCGCCTTCCTCTGACTTCGCTTGCCTCGTTTCAAGGCGGCTTTAAAAAAGTGCCCCCCCAGCCCCAGCCCATTTAAGAGGGGCTTTCTCCCCCCCCCCTAATTAAAAAAAAAGAGAAAGGGAAGGACGGGACTTCTGGAGTGGAGAAAGGAGCCGGCGGGTTGAAAAGCCAACGCCGCGGAGCTCTGGTTTAACCGAAGGTCGGGGGGGGGGGCGAGAAGCGGCCCCGTTTTCCTGATCTGAGCCCTCGGGCCTTTTTCCTCGAGTGCGCCCGTCTGGCCTTGATCCGGACAGGGAGGGAGAGAAATGAAGAGGGGGGGAGAGAGAGAGAGAGAGAGAGGGAGGGAGGGAGGGAGAGAGAGAGAAGTGCGGAGTTGGGGTTTCCCCCCCCCCCCCTTCTCTGTTTAAAAGGGATCTGAGAAAATTTGGAGTGGCCAAGAAATGAGCTAAACTGAGCGCCCGCCTGCTAATTCCCCGCGATGAAGTTGAGCAGAGAAAGGCGGCGGCGGCGGCTGGGGTTTATTTTCACTTTGCTTCCGCTGAAAGGTTTAAGGAGGGGGCGGCGGCAAAAAGTTGAGGCTGGTTTGGTGGCGGCCTTTATTAAAGTTCTTCCTTTCTTCCCCCCTCTCTATTTTTTCTTCCTTCCTTCTTCCCTCCCTTCTGTTTCTCCTTCCTTCCTTCCTTCCTTCCTTCCCTCCTTCTTTCCTCCCTCCCTCTTTTCTTCCTCCCCCTCTCTCTTTCTACTTCCTTCCTTCTTCTCTCCCTCCCTTCTGTTTCTCCTTCCTCCCTTCCATCCTCTCTCCCTCCCTTCTTCATCCCTTCTCTGTTTCTCCTTCCTTCCTTCCTTCCTTCCTTCCTTCCTTCCTTCCTTCCTTCCCTCCCTTCCTTGTTTTTCCTCCCATCTCTGTTTCTCCTCACTCCCTCTCTTCTTCCTCCCTCCCTTCTCTGTTTCTCCTTCCTTCCTTCCTTCCTTCCTTCCTTCCTTCCTTCCTTCCTTCCTTCCTGTTTTCCCTCCCTCCCTTCCTCGCCAAAGTGCCAAGTGAAAAAGGAAGAAGCAAAGTGTGCGCGCGCGCGGGCGTGAACTCTATATACATTTTCTGGATACTTGGCATGAGAGAGCGAGAGAGAGAGAGAGAGAGAATAAAATGCAAAGTGGGCCCTCCTTCTTTCAACCGTCGTTCCGAATCGAGCCCGTTCTCTTTTTGACCAGCTCCCCTCTCTTCGGGCCTGAGCTCAGCTCCAGTGGACGCCACTGTGTACGCATCGCCCAGTGGTCTCCCTTCTATCTCCCAACCATTCCAGCCGTCGCCGATTCGGCACCCCAAGGGCGATCCGGTCCGGGAAAAGATCGAAGGAAGACTCAGCTTCCCCGCCCTGCCGACTGTACCGGGGCCTGGCGATGTGTCCGTGCCACCCCCACCCCCACCCCGAGAAACAACCCCACCAGCGAGTTCTCCCGCCTGCTTGGGCGCTCGGTGGGGCAGGCGTGTTTCTAGTTTCCCTCGTTGCTTTTCCACGCCGGCCCCTTCCTTCCCCGCCGCTAGTTTATAGTTAGCTGGGGGGGGGGGGGGTTGTTTCTGCTCGCCTGCTACTAGGAGGTATGATCTGTCCTGCTCCCCCCTCCCTTGCCAGTTCAAGTCTCCAGTCCTCATCGAGGATGCTGAATCAACCTGAGCAGAGGGAGACAGATTTCCCAGGCTTAGTTTCTCCCACGAGATCTTCTTGAGGAATAGAAAATGGGGATTTCCCCCCCTGAGTGGGTTGAAGACCTGGCTGCATCAATGGGCTGCCCTCCTCCCAACAGAAAAACCAGATTTCCACCCTCCTCTTATTTCTGCCTCTAAAGACCCCAAGGAGCCTTTAAAATAATAATTAAAAAAAAGAGCTGGATTTAAAGATTTCCTCTACGGCCCTTGTTGCCGTCAAAAGTTTAGTTCCTGGGCTTAAGCACCCGAAACACAAGCCTCAAATTAGGATGTGATCCCCCCACCACCACCACTGGTATAGCAAGCCACAAATCAACTAAAGTGGACAATTAATCCAGCTTTGCTTGTTTATGGGAATGTAAGTTTCTTGAACAGCCTGGATCCATCCAGATTGGCTCTTTGGGTGGCAAAGAGCCAATCTGTGGCCTGGCACCGAGTTTTAGAACAGGCCTGAAAAATGGGTCAAAACAGCCGTTCTTATCTCTGCCTTTAAGCAGAGCACCCTCCAACCCCCCCACCCCCCAGGGTTACTAATTTGATGGCCTGATTAGGTGTCATCCAGCTGTTTGGGGCTCCTACTGACCATGGAATGGAGGCCTTTGAACTCTGGGGCTGGAGAAGAAGACTCCTGCATTGAGTCCCTCGGACTGCAAGGCCATCCCACCGGTCAGTCCTAGAGGAGATCCACCCTGGCTGCTCTTTAGAAGGCCAGATCCTGAAGAGGAAACTCAAAAGACTTTGGCCACCTGATGAGAAGGAAAGAGGACTCCCTGGAGAAGAGCCTCATGCTGGGAACAATGGAGGGCAAGAGAAGAAGAAGGGGACGGCAGGGAAGGAGGGGGCTGGATGGAGTCACTGAAGAAGTGCAACAGTCGGCCTGAGGTTTAATGGACTCCAGAGGATGGCAGAGGACAGGGAGGCCTGGAGGAACATGGTCCATGGGGCCGTGATGGATCAGACATGACTTCCCAACTAATAACAACTACTCTATCTATCTATCTATCTATCTATCTACCTATCTATCTACCTACCTACCTACCTACCTACCTACCTACCTACCTACCTTACCTACCTTACCTACCTACCTACCTATCATTAACATTGACAGAGTCGGAAGGGACCTTGTAGGTCATCTAGTCCAGCCCCCGCCTGCCCAAGCACCATTCCTGACAGGTGGCAGTCCAGTCTCTTCTTGAAAGCCTCCAGGGATGAAGCTCCCACAACTTCTGTTCCATGGGTTGACAGTTCTCACTGTCAGAAAATTCCTCCTTATTTCCAGGTTGAATCTCTCAGTTTCCTTCCATTCTTCCTTGCCTGGCCTTTGGAAAATAGCTTGACCCCCCCTTCCTCCTCTCTGGGGCATGTTTGTATGTATGTTTGAGTCTCCAGTCTCTTAATCCTCCTGGTTGCTCTTCTCTGCACACTTTCTAGAGTCCCAACCTCTTTTATAGTATGGTAACCAAAAATGGATGCGGTACTCTAGGTGTGGCCTTACTAAGGCTTTACAGAGGGGTGTTAGCACCTCCCTCAATCCTGATTGTATCCCTCTGTCCTGCTGTGTAACTCAACGGTTTCTAATTCTTCCCTACATCCATATATGGACTCTTCCTTTATTTCCCTTTTAAAACATCTTTTTGCACATGCCCAGGAGCCTTGTGGGCTTACTACTGCCTACCAGGGGGGGTGTTCACTTACTTTCCCTGTGCAAATGTGAGCGGGCGTGCATGCACCCTCAGCTTTGCTTGAAACCTTGCCTTGATAGGATGGCATTGGCCCACGGTTTTTCACTACCGGTTCGGGCGAACCAATCCGTACCGGCTGAATCTCACCTCGGCTGCCTGCATCCTTTTAGCAACCAGCGGGTGCCGTGGGAAGGTGGAATACCCGACTGTAACCCCAAAGCCTTTGCCCTCCTTGTGCCCCTTTCCTCCCGCACTGTCTCTTGAGGTGCACCCGAAGGCTTCAGCTTGTCCAGAATGCAGCCGCGCGGGCAGATATGGGAACTTCTAGGTTTTCCCATGTAACACCGCTCCTGCGCGAGCTGCATTGGCTGCCTGTCGTCTTTCGGGTGCGCTTCAAGGTGTTGGTTATCATCTTTAAAGCGCTCCATGGCTCGGGACCTAGCTATCTGCGGGATCGCGTCCTGCCCCATACATCCCTGCGGCCGATTCGCTCCCACCGAGAGGGACTTCTCTGGGTGCCGTCCACTAGGCTGTGCCAGCGGGCGACGCCCAGGGGAAGGGCCTTCTCTGTGGCGGGCCCGACCCTCTGGAACGACCTTCCCCCCCGATATTAGAACAACTACGGACCTCCGCTCCTTCCGTCAAAAATTAAAAACACACTTTTTCTGCTTGGCCGGCCTAGGATAATCAACTGTTTTTAGGGTTTTTAATGATTAATTTTTAGTTTTAATATGGGATTTTAGCGCAGGGTTAGTTTAATTTTATTTTATATTGTACTATGTTTGTGATTTTATACGTATTTTAAATTCCCTGTGCCCCGCCTCGAGTCCCTTCGGGGAGAGAGAGCGGGTTATAAATTAAAATTTATTATTATTATTATTTTTTGGGGGAGGGGACACACACCGATAACTCAACTCAGCCGGTGAATTCTCCGCTACATTTTCCTTCTGATAAAACCCACAAAGCTGGTGACTGGTGGGTGGTGGGGAGCACGGAGGGGATTGGGAGGGGGGGGGGTGTCGTCTGAAATGCTTTGAATTATGAAATCATAATTGTCTTGTAGGAAGCGGGCGGGATGAGAAATCGGGCGGACGGCCTCGGGCTCTTCTGAATGAAAGGAAAGGGCAGGAGTTGAATGGCTCCTCAGGTTAGAGAGTCTGTGGGGCAGGGATTTCCAAAGGTTTCCCCCCCCCCCCACGCCCCCCTTTCCTTTTCTGAAAATGCCAATGAGGTCACCTTACTTAAGGCATAAAGGGCTCTTTGTCCCCCTTGGCCTTGGCTGTTCCTCCTCTCTCCTTTCTCTCTCTCTCTCTCCCTTTATCTCTTTCTCTCTCTTTCTCTCTCTTCTCTCTCTCTCTCATTCTCTCTTTCTCTTTCTGTTTAACTTTCTCTTTCTGTATCTCTCTCTCTCTGTATCTATTTCTTTCTGTTTCTCTTTCTTTATTTCTCTCTGTCTCTCTTTATTTCTTTCTTTCTCTGTCTCTCTCTTTTTTCTTTCTCTTTCTCTCTCTCTATATCTCTGTATCTCTCTCTGTATTAATTTCTTTCTCTTTCTCTCTCTATCGCTCTCTCTATTTCTTTCTTTCTTTCTCTCTCTCTCTGTCTCTCTCTCTCTCTGTCTCTTTCTTTCTTTCCTCCCCCTGGCCTTTCTCTCTATACATGGAGGCCTTGGAAATGTAGGAAGGGACCTTGGAGGTCTTCTACACCCTTTCTGACAGAGGGCAGTCCAATCTCTTCCTGAAAGCCTCCAGGGATGAAGTTCCCACAACTTCTGAAGGCACCTTCTGTTCCATGGGTTGATGGTTCTCCCTGTCAGGAAATTCCTCCTTATTTCCAGGTTGAATCTTTCCTTTCCATCCATTATTGAACTCTTTCTCCTCTCTGGGGCAGCCCCTCAGATATTGGAAGATGCTCGCCTGTCTCCCCTGGTCTTTCTCTTCCCTAGACCAGCCATGCCTAGGTCCTGCAACCGTCCATCGTCTGTTTGAGCCTCCAGTCCCCTCATCCTCCTGGTTGCTCTTCTCTGCACTCTTTCCAGAGTCTCCACAATCTTTTCTATAGTGCGGTGACCAAAACTGGATGTGGTACTCTAGGTGTGGCCTTACTAAGGCTTTATAGAGAGGGACTTCAAGCCTTAGGTTTGCAAATGCATGTTTCTATTCTTTCTTTTCCTTCCTTCCTTCCTTCCTTCCTTCCTTCCTTCCTTCCTTCCTTCCTTCCTCCTATTTCTTTTTTTAATTCTTTCTTTTTCCTCCGCCCCTCCTTCCCTCCTAATTCTTTTTTCTATTATCTTTTTTCCTCCTTCCTTCCTCCTATTTCTTTTTTTAATTGTTTCTTTTTCCTCCCTCCCTCGCTCCTCCCTTCCTCCTAATTCTTTTTATTTTATCCTTCTTTTCTTTTCCTTCCCTTTCCCTTTCCCTCCCTCCCTCCCTCCCTCCCTCCCACCCACCTGACCTCACTATTTCTCTCCAGTTCAGTTTCCTTTTTCTTCCCAGTGAAAAACATCCACCCACCCTCCCTCCCTCCTCTTCCTCCTTATTTCTGCTTTGCCACCAGCTCCTCAAAGTTCTTTTATTCCCCCCCCCCACCATGTGATTCAGCCAGGCAATTAGAAAATTGGGGGGGGGGAGAGAGAGTTAATCTGGTAATTGAAGTGATGTGTAATTACAGCCTAAATCCAAATTACCTAGGATTATTTTTAAGGGGGGAAAATTCTTATTTTCCCAATGAACCCCTTCTCTATTTTACTTTCCCCTTTGCAGCCCCCCACCCTGCCAGCATAACTTGTAGATGCCATGGCTCAGGTGACCCCAAGAGAGGGAAAGCAAGGATTGGGGAGGGGGGGTGTTGATGTAATTTAAGGCAACAGGGACAAAGAATGTCCTTCCCAACGAAAGGAGCACTTTAAAAAGATTTGATGGGCTGGTTGGCTGGAAAGGGTGTGTGTGTGTGTTGAAGTTAGGCATGCTTTATCAGTGGAAAAACAGTTCACTCCTTGGTTGTTCACTGTGGTGTTTCTATTTGTGCAGGGCAGTGTTTATTCAGCTCCCAGGAATTCTGGGAGATGAAGCCCAGTCATGTTGACCAGGGAATTCTGGGAGTTGAAGTCCACCCAGGCTGGCTGAGGAATTCTGGGAGTTGAAATCCCCCCATGCTGGCTGGGGAATTCTGGGAGGTGAAGTCCACCCAGGCTGGCTGGGGAATTCTGGGAGATGAAGCCCAGTCATGTTGACCAGGGAATTCTGGGAGTTGAAATCCCCCCATGCTGGCCGGGGAATTCTGGGAGATGAAGTCCACCCAGGCTGGCCGGGGAATTCTGGGAGATGAAGTCCACCCAGGCTGGCCGGGGAATTCTGGGAGATGAAGTCCACCCAGGCTGGCTGGGGAATTCTGGGAGATGAAGTCCACCCATGCTGGCTGGGGAATTCTGGGAGTTGAAATCCCCCCATGCTGGCCGGGGAATTCTGGGAGTTGAAGTCCACCCATGCTGGCTGAGGAATTTGGGGAGTCAAAAGAAGACAAGAGAAGAATGGAAATTAATCAAGGAGAACTTAAGGAGAAACTTCCTAACAGGGAGGACAATTAACCAGTGGAACTGCTTGCCACCAGAAATCATAGGCGCTCCATCACTGGAGGTTTATAAAAAGAGTGTAGGCAGTCACTTGTCTGCAATGGTATAGGTTCGCCTGCTTGAGCAGGGGGCCGGACTAGAAGACCTCCAAGGTGCCTTCCAGCTCATTCGTTCTAGATTCCCCTGCTGAGTTCCAACAACTCAACAAGTCCCTAAATTTTTCCTTTCCAACATTAGAAACCCTCTCCAACATCCCAAAAAATTGTGTAACACAGCAGGATTCGGCTTGGCCTTGGCTGTGTGAACCTTTTACTCACCAAAGGGCACAATGGGTACTTTTAACGTGAGCAGAGGTACACTTGGCCCAGGTTTCAGGGCTGGGCTCCTTCCCCCCAAAAACAGACCCTAGGCAGGAAGGCCATATTGTAATCAGCATTGTGCCATTGGGCAAGGGGGGTTGGGCTAGATGACCTTGAAGACCCCGTCCCACCGTTACTTTCTCTCAGTTTCCGGCACATCAAGTCCGTTTTGCCAACTCAAAATATTTATTAGTTCCCATTTGCAAAAACAGAAAGGAGCCAATGGCTCCCTACGGGGCTTATGGCTTCCTTTCTCAAGGCTGGGCCCTCAATTTCCTTGCTTGCGGTCGTCATATTGCAAGAACCTGCACTTCTCAAGCCACGTTTTGTGGCTTAGCTAACCCAGGGGTGGCTTATTTTGGCAAACCACAATTAGCGGCCTTAGCAGTGTGCAGGAATCCAAGCTAATGTTTTTCCTATCTTTGTCTCTCTCTTTCTCTTTCTCTCTCTCCTTCTCTCTCCCTCTCTCCTCTCTCTCTCTTTCTTTCTCTCTGTCTCTCTTTCTCTTCTCTCTCTGTCTTTGTCTCTCTCCTCTCTCTCTTCTCTGTCTCTGTGTCTCTCTCTCTCTCCTTCTCTCTCCCTCTCTCCTCTCTCTCTCTTTCTCTCTGTCTCTCTTTCTCTTCTCTCTCTGTCTGTCTCTCTCTCCTCTCTCTTCTCTGTCTCTCTCTCTCTCTCTCTGTCTCACTCTTTCCCTCCCTCTCTCTCCTCTCTCGTTCTTCTTTGTCTCTCTCTCCTTTCCTGTCTCTCTTTCCCTCCCTCTCTTAGCTCTTTCTTTCTCTCTGTCTCTCTTCTTTCTCTGTCTTTCTCTCTCTCTCTCTTCTCTCTCTCTTCTCTGTCTCTCTCCTTCTCTGCCTTTCTCTTTCCCTCCCTCTCTCTCTTTCTCTCTCTCTCTCTCTCTCCTTCTCTCTCTCCCCCTTTAATTCCACAGCCATGATTCCACCTCCAGATCTATTTTCTTTTCTTCCACTGTCACCCCTGTTCTGACAACAAGCGAAAATTCAGCCATCACCCGGATTCGATAAAAGACAGAAGGCCTGTGTGACACAATATTTGTCTAATAATTAACGGTCTGCTTTCATTGTCATATCAAGGCTCCTTCATTTCTGGCCCTGAAAATTGGCTTAATTATATCAGTGGAATTTCTTTTTCTTTTCCTTTTCCTTTTTAATTCTGCCTGCAATTAGTCCTTCTCGTGGCCTAGCAATTTATTTGAATAATAATATATATATATATATTTTAAAAAATTAAACTGCCAGAGTTTTCAGTTCCCTAGTCCCGAGTGTGTGTGTGTGGGCGCCCGTGCAACGCAATTGGTACGTTTAATTTCATTAACGACAGTACGGCCTACTGGACGCAGAATTGGATCCGATCGTCTTTCGGTGGCTTAAAACACCGACCCGTTTAAAGCAATTCATTATCGTATTAGCCCTCTGCACCGCTAACTCTGGCATCCAAAGCATATTCCTTAACTATTTTTATAACCCTTTTTTTTTTTTTTTGCAAAGGGCGCCGCTAAGATAATTTGCAATCACCGCAACTGAGGGCTTGCTATTCTTATTGTTATTTTATTTTTATTTAAAAATCCTGGGCCTGTTGCTTTTCAGTGTTTTATCGGCCCGCGAAGGAAAGCTATTTGTTTTCCCAGGCGTGTTTCCCGAACTGATTTACAGTGGATTTTTGTTTTGTTTTTAGAGTTTAGTACTTTATCCTTCCATTGGCAGAGCAGATTATTAGCAGCCAAGCAAATATATATATATATATATATATATATGTATGTATTTTTCTCCCTCCAAATCGGATGTTTGTCTCCTTGTGTTATTTAGTGGGTTGAAAATGGTCCGATCTTCCTACGACCAGAGGCTATTTAATAGTGAGCACTAAATCTTAGTGTTAATCTCTGAACTGCGAAAACATATCTCGGTGATTAACTCAAAAGATCTGGAGACAAATCCCCACATTTTAAACACGTTTTCTGCCTCTTCAGAAATCGTAAACATTTCCTTTTATATATATATATATATATATTTGTTTTCGTAGATTTTCACGGGTGTAGGTATGCTGGCATTGCTGGCTTCGGGGATTATCCCGTGTATATATACCGTGTATATATATACACGGGAAAATGGGTTTTAGCACGGGTTTTAATTAATTTAATATGTTTTAAATTGATTTATACTGTTCTTATTGTGGTTTTAATAATGCCTGTGCGCCGCCCTGGGTCCTAACAAGGAGAAGGGCGGGGTATAAATTCGAAACAAACAAATAAATAAATAAATAAAATCCCCGAAGCCAGCCATGCCAGCGCGCATATATATATATATATATATATATATATATATATATATATATATATATATATATATATATATATATATATATATATATATATATATATATGCATATGCATATGCATATGCATATGCATATGCATATGCATATGCATATGCATATGCATATGCATATGCATATGTATATGTATATGTATATGTATATGTATATAAATATAGTCAAACTCTTGGCTAGAGTGGAGGTAGGGAGCAAAGGTGCTTTGAGTTTGATTTACTGATTTAAAAAAAAAAAAATATTTTCTGGATTCGGTCCCAGCGTTAAGCCAGAGCCCTGTTGGCATCTGTGGATCATGAGGTCTAGTGGAATGGTTTTCGGATCTTGCCCCTGCCATCCCAAGTTCTTCTCTTGCTGGCTTGGCAAGGCTGCGGATAAGCGAATGATGATTGCTGTCCAAATTCGGCCAATTCTCCCGAAGATTTTCGGATTTGCGGAATTTGAAAAGAATAATTCCCTTAGGCCCCCCTGTTGGAAAACATTTTCCAGCCTTCCTTCCCCCGGGGAGAGATGAAGGGGCTGTTAACCGGTTGGAGAGAGGAAAATGTTAAATAAATTTTGGACTTTAAAAAAAAAAAAAACCTGGTTCCCTTGAATGCCATTAACTTAGGATGTGTCTGCAGAGAATGGCCTGATTTACAATGGAGATTGATTTAAATCGGGTGTGCAAATAAACGTCTATTTAAATTGTTTTGATTCCAATAATCTGTTGATCTTGCTGTGGACTGCAAAACATGGATTCTTCTTCTCCTTCTCCTTCTCCTTCTCCTTCTCCTTCTCCTTCTCCTTCTCCTTCTCCTCCTTCTCCTTCTCCTTCTCCTTCTTCTTCTCTCCTCCTCCTCCTCCTCCTCCTCCTCCTCCTCCTCCTCCTTCCTCCTCCATCTCCTCCTCCTTCTTCTCCTTCTCCTCCTCCTCCTCCTTCCTCCTCCTCCTCCTCCTCCTTCTTCCTCCTCCTCCTCCGCTTCTCCTTCTTTTCCCCCTCTCCTCTTCCTTCTTCTTCCTCCTTCTTCTCCTCTTCTTCCTCTTCTGCTTCCTCCTCCTCCTCTTCTCCTTCTTCCTCCCCCTCTTCCTCTCCTCCTCCTTCCTCTTCCTCCTCCTCCTCCCTCTTCCTCCTCCTCCTTTCCCCCCCTCTTCCTCTCCTCCACCACCTCCTCCTCCTCCTTCCTCCTCTTTTTCTTCTTCTTCCACCACTTCCTCCTTCTTCTCCTTCTTCCCCAGTCTTCCTCAAACACCCCCCCCCTACTTTTTCCTCCTCTCTGTTTCTTTCTCAACACCCCTGTGAGGTTGGCTGCAGAGGTTGCCTTAAATGAACCGATTCGCCTGGATCCACAGGGGAATCTTTGGATACTCGTTAATTTAACGACAGGCAAGCAAACGACAGCTCTTGAGACTATTGATGTGCTCCCCATAACAACCGCGGACCGGCTGAATGCCTGACGCAACCTGTATTAAAAAAAATAAATAAATCCATAAATAAAAGCAACGTAGCTCGACTTAACGCCAGTGGCTTCCCAACCTCGCGCAACGTTTAAGACGCGTGGAACTTCAACTCCCAGAATCCTCCAGCAGGCACGCCTCGGGTGGGTGGGGGGGATTCTGGGCCTTGAAATAAATGTGTTTTAAAAGTGGTGAAGTCGAGAAAGATTTGGTTTAGATAATGTGGAAGAATCGAAGCAATGTGATCTGGGCAGGATCGCGCCTTTTGGCATGGTGGGGCTGCCTTTCCAACCCCTTTTCTGTATACATTGTAATTGACTGTTTATTCTTTCTGATTTGGTAGTTAGCAGCCTTGAATGGCACGGGAAAACGCCTCTCCTCTCCATCCCTCTCCCTCCCTCCCTCCCTCCCTCCCTCCCTCTCTCTCTCTCTCTTTTTCTTTTCCAAAAGAAAAATAGTTTCATTTTAGACTCCGTCGCAAAACGCCTGGAGTGAAACGGTGTATTGGATCAACTGGGCCTCGTTTTAATGTGGTTTCTTTTTTTAAAAATTAGTGGGTCAACTGAAGACATGTTTAAATTTCCAATAATTCCTCCATAGTGTCTTCTATGATCAGTTTTGAAAAGTCTCACCGATGCGAAAGGATTGGTATTATTATTATTTTTTTAGAGCTGGTTGGAACAAGAAGCAAAATTATGATTTGTTTGCATGTTGTTTGGCTTTCTATTTTTTTAAAATACATACTTTCCTTTTTTTTTGAGTAAACTGGAGCCAATTCAGCCTTGCAGATTAAAAGCTAAAACAGCGGAGTGGATAAAATAAAAAATGGATGAAGTTTCTTTCTTTTTTACCCCCTCTTACCTAAACTCTAATGCTTTCCGTTCTACTTAAACAAGTTGAAGAAATGTTGGACGTTGGTTTAGAGCAGGGGTGGGCCCAGGCCCTGACACTGACAGCTTTGCTGGCTGGAGAATTCTGGGAGCTGAAGTCCTTCAGACTTAAAGTTACAAAAGTTGGAGACCCCTGGCCCAGGCCCTGACACTGACAGCTTTGCTGGCTGGAGAATTCTGGGAGCTGAAGTCCTTCAGACTTAAAGTTGCAAAGGTTGGAGACCCCTGGCCCAGGCCCTGACACTGACAGCTTTGCTGGCTGGAGAAGTCTGGGAGCTGAAGTCCTTCAGACTTAAAGTTGCAAAGGTTGGGGACCCCTGGCCCAGGCCCTGACACTGACAGCTTTGCTGGCTGGAGAAGTCTGGGAGCTGAAGTCCTTCAGACTTAAAGTTGCAAAGGTTGGAGACCCCTGGCCCAGGCCCTGACACTGACAGCTTTGCTGGCTGGAGAAGTCTGGGAGCTGAAGTCCTTCAGACTTAAAGTTGCAAAGTTTGCCCACCCCTGGTTCAGAGGAAATTCAATAATTTCTTTTTTAGGTCTCTTTTTGGGAAAAAAAATTAAAAACGAGATAGGGCCAATTGCGGTATTCCTTAATAATAATAATAATAATAATAATAATAATAATAATAATAATAATAATAATAATAATAATAATAATAATAATAATAATAATAATAATTTATTACATTTATAAACCGCCCCCTCTCCCCGGAGGGACTCGGGGCGGTGTACAGGAAAATTAAAAAACCATCTAAAAACATACAAAAACATACAAAGTTAAAAACGAATTAAACCACCCTGTACAAGAATTTAAAACATTAAAATTATAACCCATTAAAAACCAAATACATAATTTGCAAAAAAACAGACTGGGGCAAGAAGCGTCGATTAGGCCAAACCGGCCTGATGGAATAAATATGTATTTACTTTTTGGCGGAAGATGCGGAGGTCCATGGTCGTTCTAATATCTGGGTGTAGGTCGTTCCAGAGGGTCGGGCCCACCACAGAGAAGGCCCTTCCCCTGGGCGTCGCCCGCTGGCATTGCCTGGTGGACGGCACCCGGAGAAGTCCCTCTCTGTGCGAGCGAATCGGCCAAAGGGATGTATGGGGCAGGATACGATCCCGCAAATAACTAGGTCCTGTGCCATGGAGCGCTTTAAAGATGATGACCAACACCTTGAAACGCACCCGAAAGGCCAGAGGCAGCCAGTGCAGCTCGCGCAGGAGTGGTGTAACATGGGAGTATCTAGTAACTCCCATAACTGCCCGCGCGGCCGCGTTCTGGACCAGCTGTAGCCTCCGAGTGCATCTCAAGGGGAGCCCCATGTAGAGAGCATTGCAGTAGTCCTTCAACCCCCCCCCCCAAACCATCCTGCGAATTAACATAATCAATTAATCTCTGGCTCTATTACTTTGGAAGGAGGGTCCCCCATTCCCCACCCACCCAAATTGCTGTTTTTGCTGTCAGGGGGGAAAGGGGCCACGGCGGCTTCCCAACCCCCCCATAAATAAACCCCGGGCTTTGCTATAATTTTTATTTTATTTTATTTTTAAGAGCACTATTAACACGTTCACGAACCTATCAAAACAAATGCGGCGAGGAAATGGGCTTTGCGAAGCTTTGCGCGAGGCCGTTATGGAAAGCTGCTTGTTTTATTGGAAAGGCGTAATTAATAGGAAAGGGGTAAACAGCGATTAGGAGCCAAAAGCCACCCTCGTAACCTTGCCAGCGTTCTTGGGAAGCTTGCAAGCTGTCAGTATAAAATATAACTTTTTTTAAAAATGGGTTTAAAGTCCAAAACTATCTATCTATCTATCTATCTATCTATCTATCTATCTATCTATCTATCTATCTATCTATCTATCTATCTATCTATCTATCTATCTATCTATCTATCTATCTATCTATCTATCTATCTATCTATCTATCTATCTATCTATCTATCTATATCTATATATATTTTAAATTGCCTCCCAAATTTGGGATCATCCAATGGACGTTGCTGGTTCATGTATGATACGCCATATATCCATGTTTCCCAATCTGGGCAAACTTGTAAGAGGTGTGGACTTCAACTCCCAGAATCCCCCAATTCCCTGGGCTGGGGAATTCTGGGAGTTGAAGCCCATACTTCTTAAAGCAGGTCGAGAAACATGTCCGTCATCGTCTTCTTTTAATAACACTGTAATCCCTTGCATCGGGGTGAAGTCTGAGCAACTGAATGGAGTTGAGTGTTTACTGGCCAGATGCCTTTCCTGTCACCAGCGCGGAGTTTTGTTCGGCAGTTAAATTCTCATTGTGCCCAGAGAGAGAACTATCTGCCTCTCCCTAGGATCGAACTCACAGTCTGCTGACTGTGAGTTAGGCTACCACACTACTCTTGAGAAACTCAGCCACATGGTGAATAAATTAATTGACAGCATCACAATCTTGCATCCGATCGGTTCAAATCTTTCTTCTAACTTAACAATTCTCCCAGGTGTTCAAATTTCCCAGGACGGTTAGATGAAAAATAATGTGCATTTGGTGACCAAAATTCTGAAAGAAAGAAGTGAGTGTGGGATACACAACATTTCATTCCTTTTCCCCAATATCACTGCATCGGAGAAAGCTGTCGGCGAATGTCATTTAGTGTTAACCTTCTTTATTCTATATATTTGTTTATACTTGGCTGTATTTCTATAACTTAATGATGGTGATGTGATCCATTCAGTCTTGTCCGACTCTTGAGAGATTCTCAGGGCCAGGCGTCTTCTGAGCTCTTCTTTTCCTCTCCGACTGGTGTCACCTTTGATGGCGTCCAACCACCGAGTCTTTCTGGCGTCCTGGTTTCCTTTCATCAACACAATTGTTTTCTGTTGTGAAAATAAGAGAGAATGTTTTTATTGTTATGGCCCACCAGCGGTCAGCAGAGCTGGCAGCAGTTTCAGACAGTGAGGAGGGTTGGGTAGGAATCTGGGCCAGTCCTGGAGTCTGGGGAAGGCTCGGAGAAGGGCTCTGTGTCGGAGGCAGAGAGGGGGCCAGGGCCGTCTGACAGTTATCAGCTGCCTTCGGAGTCAGACATCAGTGGGGTAGAAGAACAGCTGGAGCCTGTTCCCAGTGTGCGCATGTGCAGAGTTGCCAGACGAAGGGAAGAGCTAAAGAACAGGGGGCGACTTGGGAGGAAGGCCACAGGTGGACGATGAACGGCCCCTCCCAGAGGAAATAAAAGAGGAGCGAAAGGGGAGTGGAGTTTGCAGGAGACCATTAGTTCGTGACTCTCCGAGACTCCTGGCCAAGTTCTGCAGATCTCGGCCTGGCAGCTCTCCAAGCCAGATAAGGTCTGTGACCGTAAATCCTCCCTCGAAAGACTTTGCTGGATGGGAATGAGCAGAATTCACACTCAGTGAATAAAAGGGGAGTTTTTGTCGGGACCAGGAGTTGGCTTCATACACTTGGGAAGCCTCAATCAGAACATCTACGACCTATTTTATACCCATGTTATTTGCTCAGTGTGGGATGTTGTGTGTCTATAATTTATAGGCGCTTCTCACACGGATGAAGAATTGTATAATTTGAGAGTGGAGTAGGAGGTGGGACCCACATTCTTGTACTTGGACAGCAGAAGGGTAGAGTAGACTTTGCTCTTACTCATTCTTCTCAGAACCCTTGGTTGGATCTGCTAGGCTAATCTAGGTAATGGGCTTCTACGTGAGTTGGGTGCTAGCAGATTATTATTACAGAATAGCAGAGTCAGAAGGGATCTTGGAGGTCTTCTAGTCCAACCCCCTGCTCAAGCAGGAGACCTTATGCCATTCCAGGCAAACGGTTGTCCTACAAGACTTCCAATAATAATTGAGCAATCACAACTTCTGGAGTCCAATGCTGAGGAAACGCAACCACGCTCTTAGCTATTTGTGGACCAGAAGGCCGTTAGATGTTTACAGTTGGTCTCCTTCTCCTGGACTAACCTCCTGTGGGGTTACCAAGAGTTCATACCAACTTGATTGCGCCTAACCGATCCATTGATCAACACAAAGACCATCAACTCCCTTCGAGACGCCCATAATGGTGGGGAAGATGGAAGGGAAGAGAAGAAGACAACGGCCAGCAGAAGGTGGTGGTGGGGCTCAAGGTGGCGATGGGTGGATTTGTTTGAAGGACCAGGGTTGGAGACAAGTGGTCCCAGAGAACACCCCACTGAAAGTTGACACTGACTTTGATGGCATATAATCAATCAATCAATCTATCTATCAATGGCTCAATCAATCAATGGCAAAATCAACCAACCAATCAATCAATCAATCAATCAGCCCATCAAAGATCTTGCCCTTGACTCATCACATTCTCTCAGATTTTTCAGTGACGGTCCAGATAGTCCTTAACTTCCAACTGTTCATTTTGTGACCGTTCAAATTTACAGCAGCCCTGAAAAAATGTGACTTAACGACCGTTTTTCATACTTACAACCGTAAGTGGGTCCTGTGATCGAAATGCGGCTGCTTGGCGACTGGCTCATTATTTACGACGGGTGTCACACAGTCCCTTTTTGTGACCGTCTGACAAGCAAAGTCAAGGGGTGGGGAGAGATGGATTCGCTTAATGACCGGGCGACGAACTTAATAAACTTGAAGCGGTTCACTTAAGGAAAGTCGTAAGACGGGGACGGACGGACGGACACAAACCTCCCTTGACCAACGTTTCGCTCAGCAGGGGAGACGTGGGGCTCAATTCTGGTCGTAAGTCGAGGACTAGCCCGCACCCCCTACCTTTCTTTCCTTTAAGATACAGATCCTTCCGTACGAACAATCTAAATTTTAAATTTTATTACGTTTTCTCCTGCCTTTTTCCTTTTAAATTCCCCTTGCCGTTTAGACCAACCTCATCACAATCTTGAAAACAGGTTGGCTTCGATTTTATTTTTACTGCGGTTTCATTTCGACCCTTCTCTCTCTCTCTCTCTCTCTTTTTAAAGCTGCTATTTTAGCTATATTTCTAGACATTGGTTTTTAATAAAGCCTTTAAGGATATTTGGTCTATACACACACACACACACACACACACACACACACACACACACACACACACACACACAGCAGAGCCTCCGGAAAGCCGGCCAATAAATTACTTACATAAATACGTCAGTTGACTTTATGTTTGGCCTGCATTTAACTGCGTGTTTCCCCCCTCCCCTCCTTCTTTCTTCCCTAAATTGCAGCATTTTGAAGTCGATGGGGGCGCGATTTCGCAGGCTGCCTTCGATAGGCAGCGGATGGAAAAACATGGCATTTATATAAATAAACGGTCTCCGTTCAAACTTTCCTAACAGAGCTTTTTAGCTAGCGGCACAAATACTATATTCTTATTTTCTTGAATTTTTATTTTTGCCAAGGTTAGACAGGGCTTTGGGCTCTGCCTCAGTTTTTAAGACAGGTCCTCACCGTACGACCCCAGCCGAGGCCAAAATTCCTGTTGCTGAGCAAGACAGTCGCTAAGTGAGTTTTCACCCCTTCTTACGACCGTTGTTAAGCGAATCACTGCAATGGTTGAATTAGTTGCACGGTTGATAAGCGAATCATGGTTCCCCCGTGGACTTTGCTTGTCCGAAGGTCGATCCCGGGACACTGCGACCGTCGTAAATATGAGTCTGAATTTTGATCACATGACCCCTGCAACTGCGAACCGTTTCCAAGTGAATTTTTCCCCCCAGTGCCCTTGTAACTTTGAACCGTCATTAAGTGGAACCGTTGTAAGTTGCCTCCGGGATTTTGCCTCCAGAAGTTGTGAATGTTCCAACACATTGGATGTTTTTAAGAAGACGTTGGAGAACCCTTTGTCTGAAGTGGTGTAGGGTTTCCTATCTAGGCAGGGGGTTGGACTAGAAGACCTCCAAGGTCCCTTCCAACTCTGTTATTCTACATATTTTCTGTAAGTTGAGGACAAGCTGTATAGGAAAAATGCCAGTCAAGCCTTAACCAGGAGTCCATAGATCAAGATTTGCCATAGGAAGTAGAAAAATGAAAGGAAGGAGAGAGGGAATGGCATAGTTTTATTTCTCTTTAAACCCGTCTCACACGCTGCATCATTTCCCCTGTTGTTTTGTGGGTGTTGTGTTGCGTCATTTTTAAGGGAGCTTTTGAATTTCTTCTACTTTTCTTTTTGGGGTGTCGTTTCGAGGCCACTTGGTTTCAGCCAAGCAGAAAACACGGATGGCTGCAATTTTAATGGTTGTTTTTCCAGAGTTCTGAAACCTCCATAAATTCTCCCTTTAAGGGCTGGGTGTCCAGAATATATTTGGGGAGGGGAAATCAACCTCGTATTATAGCACTGAATATAGAACCCGTAAAACGAAAAGGCATCTGCCAAAAAGCATTTACTGCCCAACTTAGAAACTTAGAATAACTTTATTGTCCCTTTGAATGTCCCCTAACTGGCATACCTTAAAATGAAGTTTCGTTGCATGCAGCTCTCAAAGGATCTCCACCTCCAATATACGCTACATAAACTTGACCAAATAAATACATACAAAATTCTGCATGGACCCACATATATTATGTGACATAGAGAAACAAACACAGTCTAATGTGGGATGTACACACATACACACGGCGATAAAAAACGAGAGGGGAACAAAAGTTTTTAGACTGTATTTCTTGTATCTTTATGATGTATCTTTTTATTCGTTTCCTAGTATGATTGCTTAGTAGTAAGCTATGACTATCACCAAGTGTTGTATCTTATGGTTGTTGATGAATGTATTTTATTTTTATTTTTATGTACACTGAGAGCATCTGCACCAAAGACAAATTCCTCGTGTCCAATCACACTTGGCCAATAAAGAATTCTCTTCTCTTCTCTTCTCTTCTTCTCTTCTCTTCTCTTCTCTTCTCTTCTCTTCTCTTCTCTTCTCTTCTCTTCTCTTCTCTTCTCTTCCCTTCCCTCCCCTCCCCCTCCCCTCCCCTCCCCTCCCCTCCTCTTCCCTTCCCTTCCCTTCCCTTCCCTTCCATATTTTCTATTCTATTCCATTCCATTCCATATCTTCTCTTCTCTTCTCTTCTCTTCTCTTCTCTTCTCTTCTCTTCTCTTCTCTTCTCTTCTCTTCTCTTCTCTTCTCTTCTCTTCTCTTCCCTTCCCTTCCCTTCCCTTCCATATTTTCTATTCTATTCTATTCTATTCTATTCTATTCTATTCCATTCCATATCTTCTCTTCTCTTCTCTTCTCTTCTCTTCTCTTCTCTTCTCTTCTCTTCTCTTCTCTTCTCTTCTCTTCTCTTCTCTTCCCTTCCCTTCCCTTCCCTTCCCTTCCCATCCCATCCCATCCCATCCCATCCCATCCCATCCCATCCCATCCTATCCTATCCTATCCTATTTCTTTTCTATATTTCTTTTCTTTTCTATTCCCTATTCTATATTTCTTTTCTATGTTTCTTTTCTGTTTTGTTCTGTTCTGTTCTATTCTATTCTTCTTTCTCATTCTGTTCTATTCTTCTTTCTCATTGTTCTATTCTTCTTTCTCATTCTGTTCTACTCTACTCTACTCTACTCTACTCTACTCTACTCTACTCTACTCTACTCTACGCCCCTAACGGTCCTAAGAAAACCTCTCCTTTTAAAAATTAAAAAGCCCCAAACCCCTGCCTTCAATCCCAATCAGGAGGTGATGGTGGAACCAGGCCTAAGAACTGGTTGCGGGAAGAAGAGGAAAAATGGAAAACGATAATACTAACAGACTAATCTGTCAGGCAGTGTTGGATTCCCAGATAATGATGTGCGTGCATGTGTGAGAGAAAATATTAAGTTGCACAAATGTGCCGTCCGAGGACGGTTGTGAAGGGGACGGGGGGGGGGGGTCGAGGGGGAGCCTCCGTTGACAGCTAGGACTTTGCAAACTCCTAGTCAGTGAGTGACAGATTACAAACGGTGTCGTCAGTTAGCATGTCGGAAGAGAATCTGCCCTGGATCTCCCTGGGTTTTGCCCTCTGCTGCTGCCTCTCTCCTTCTCCACCGTCTTCCCGAGGTTGACTGGAGCCACACATTTCCCCTGGAAGGAATGTAGGGTGGGTGGGGGGTTGTGGGGGGGGGGGAGAAGAGGAATGTGTTGGGTAGAAACCTTAGCCTGTTTAATGTGCCCCCATAATTAATCCAGGGGTCTTAGCTTTTTAGCCCAGAAGAGCTCTGGATTTATAGGAGGTTAAACTAACAATCCTTGCCAACTCAGTGAGGGGAAAATTGACTGGAAGGCATAACTCTCTCTTCCAAGAGCGAGGCAAATTCCTAGAGAGGTCTTTGTAACAGTGGAGCTGTCTAGGAATGTAGCAACACTTCTTCTTCTTCTTCTTCTTCTTCTTCTTCTTCTTCTTCTTCTTCTTCTTCTTCTTCTTCTTCTTCTTCTTCTTCTTCTTCTTCTTCTTCTTCTTCTCCTCCTCCTCCTCCTCCTCCTCCTCCTCTTTTCTTCCCTTTTCTTCTCTTCTCTTTTCTTCTGAAAAAAGAGGAACCAATTCATTCTAATCCTTCATGTTTTCTTATCTTTTTCATTGTCTTCTCCTCTTCTTCTCCTCTCCTCTTGAGTCAATGCAACCAATTCATTCTAATCCTTGATCTTTTGTTCTCTTTCCATTGTTTTGTCCTTCTCTTTCTCTTTCCCATTTCTTCATTTTTCTCTCTTCTCTTCTCTTTTCTTCTCGCCTCTCCTCTCCTCTCCTCTCCTCTTTTCAATATTTGGCCAAGTGGGGCTACAAAAAAGAGAAACCAGGATGGGTAAGGACAGAAAACTGGCCCCAAAATAGGCATCTGCCCACTGGCCGGGGGTTGGACTAGAAGACCTCCAAGGTCCCTTCCAGCTCTATTCTATGCTATCTAACCACATCTGCATGGAGGGACGGGAGACCAGCCTGCGTCTGCCATCCCAGGTCCCCCGATCCAGCCTTGGCCCAGCTGTGTTTTGTGTCTTTCATCATCCCACTCGGCAACCGGCTTGTGGTGGCGAGGGGCCCCTCCTGGCCTCTTTCCTCCCAGGGGGGAAGGCCTGGAAATCTTTCTGCTCCTACTGAAAAGGGGGTCTTTTTCTTGGTGGGCGGTGGGAAGAAGAATCCCCATCCCTTCCTTTAACAGATGAACAGAGTTGGAAGGGACTTTCCAGGTCATCTAGTCCAACCCCCTGCCCAAGCAGGAGACCCTACATGTGCCCTCCCTCCCTCCCTCCCTCCCTGCCATCCTCCCATCCTCCCTTCTCCTTCCTTCCTTCCTTCCTTCCTTCCTTCCTTCCTTCCTTCCTTCCTTCCCTCCCTCCCTCCCTCCCTCCCTGCCATCCTCCCTTCCCCTTCTCCTTCCTTCCTTCCTTCCTTCCTTCCTTCCTTCCTTCCTTCCCTCCCTCCCTCCCTCCCATCCTCCCTTCCCCTTCTCCTTCCTTCCTTCCTTCCTTCCTTCCTTCCTTCCTTCCTTCCTTCCTTCCTTCCTTCCTTCCTTCCTTCCTTCCTTCCTGCATTAAGGGAGCTGTAAGTGGTCCTCCCTTGGAAACCTGTCAATCCATCTGAGGCTAACATTTTTGGGACTTTTATTGCTGGGGGAAATCACTTAAATTCACATTTTACCATAAATGCTTCTCCTTTGCCAGATGACTGTCACCCATTGCGCCCTTTTCTATGTGAAGACAGAGTGAGAGAGAGAGGAGAGAGAGAGAGGAGAAAGAGTGACAGAGAAAGAAGGGGGGGGGAGAGGAGAGAGAGACAGAGAGAGAAGGAGACGCAGAGAGAAAGAGAGAGAAGGGGAGAGAAGAGAAAGAGAGAGAGAGAGAGAGAGAGGAGAGAGAGAAAGAGAGACGTAGAGAGAAAGAGTCAGAGAGAGAAAGAGAAAAGAGAGAGAAAGACAGAGAGAGAAGGGGAGAGAGAGAGAGAGAAAGAGAGAGAGGGAGAGACGAGAGATAGAAAAGAGACACAGAGAGAAAGAGAAAAGAGAAAGACAGAGAGAGAAGGGGAGAAAGAGAGAGAGAAAGAGAGAGAGAGAGAAGGGGAGAGAGAGAGAGAGAAAGAGAGAGAGGGAGAGACGAGAGATAGAAAAGAGACACAGAGAGAAAGAGAAAAGAGAAAGACAGAGAGAGAAGGGGAGAAAGAGAGAGAGAGACAAAGAGAGAAAGAGAGAAGAGAGAGAAAGACAGAGAGGGGAGAGAGAGAGAGAGAAAGAGAGAGAGGGAGAGACACAGAGAGAAAGAGAAAAGAGAAAGAGAGAGAGAGACAGAGAGAGAAAGAGAGAGAAAGACAGAGAGAGAAGGGGGGGGAGAGAAGAGAGAGAGCTCCCCCAAACCCTCCAACCTTCAGCAGTGAAACAATTAAGTAATGGAATTTCAGCGTGTAAACATGGCATAATTCACTCATCAAGAAATGCTAATGACTTTGACTGCAAGCCACCGATTTGGAGAAAAATGCACCGCTTGGCCAGAGAGGAAGGAAGGAAGGAGGAAGGGAGGGAGGGAGGGAGGGAGGGTATTCTGTTGCATGCTTAAAAAAAAAAAAGAACCCCAAATTTCACTCCAGGCCTGCCCACCCCCACCCCCTTTTTTTTAAAAGGATAAACTGTTGTTTAAGTTGGAATGATGGAGGAGGTCCTGCCCAGTCTGGTTGGAGCACACCAAGGCATCCGATTCGGTCAAGGAAGGAAGGGTGGGTGGGTGGAGAGGGTTTTGCAGTGGGGTGAAGCTTCCCACTCCCCCAAGTCCCTGCAAACTTTATAAAAAGCGTTCTTTGAAAAAACAAAAACAAAAATAGGAATTGCATCCCACTTCCAAGAGCATTCTGTTGCTTTTTTTTTCAGCGATGGTTCAGAGGAAGATTTGCAGAACGAATCAAATCTCACAAGAGTGGTTTTTCTCGTCATAAACATGTACAGACTGCGTTGTTTCTCTGGTTCATATAATATATGCATGTATATATTTATATGCATATGCATATAAATATATATATATATATTTCTTGTTATGTTTATGTAGTGTAAAATTGGAGCTGGTGACCCTTTGAGAGCTTATATGCAATGAAATTTCATTTTAATGTAGGCTGGTTAGTGTACATTCCAACTGACAATAAAGCTATTCTATTCTAAATTCCAAATTCCAATCACACATGGCCAATAAAAAATTCTATTCTATTCTATTCTATTCTATTCTGTTCTGTTCTGTTCTATATTTCCTCTCCTCTCCTCTCCTCTCTTTTCTATTCTATTCTATTCTATATTCCCTCTCCTCTCCTCTCCTCTCCTCTCCTCTCCATTTTTCTATTCTATTCTATTCTATTCTATTCTATTCTATTCTATTTCTATTCTATTCTATATTCCCTCTCCTCTCCTCTCCTCTCCTCTCTATTCTATTCTATTCTATTCTATTCTATT
>CM077655.1:2580751-2598694 GCA_039707465.1 Rhabdophis nuchalis | reverse complement strand
TTGCAAGACCGCTACTAAAAAATGCTACCGGTTCGCAGAACCGCTTCTAAAAAATGCTACCGGTTTGCAAGACCGCTACTAAAAAATGCTACCAGTTCGCAGAATGGCTTCTAAAAAATGCTACCGGTTCGCAGAACGGCTTCTAAAAAATGCTACCGGTTCGCAGAACCGCTTCTAAAAAATGCTACCGGTTCGCAAGACCGCTACTAAAAAATGCTACCGGTTCGCAGAATGGCTTCTAAAAAATGCTACCAGTTTGCAAGACCGCTACTAAAAAATGCTACCAGTTCGCAGAATGGCTTCTAAAAAATGCTACCGGTTCGCAGAACGGCTTCTAAAAAATGCTACCGGTTCGCAGAACCGCTTCTAAAAAATGCTACCGGTTTGCAAGACCGCTACTAAAAAATGCTACCGGTTCGCAGAACCGCTTCTAAAAAATGCTACCGGTTTGCAAGACCGCTACTAAAAAATGCTACCAGTTCGCAGAATGGCTTCTAAAAAATGCTACCGGTTCGCAGAACGGCTTCTAAAAAATGCTACCGGTTCGCAGAACCGCTTCTAAAAAATGCTACCGGTTCGCAAGACCGCTACTAAAAAATGCTACCGGTTCGCAGAATGGCTTCTAAAAAATGCTACCGGTTCGCAGAACGGCTTCTAAAAAATGCTACCGGTTCGCAGAACGGCTTCTAAAAAATGCTACCGGTTCACAGAACCGCTTCTAAAAAATGCTACCGGTTTGCAAGACCGCTACTAAAAAATGCTACCAGTTCGCAGAATGGCTTCTAAAAAATGCTACCGGTTCGCAAGACCGCTTCTAAAAAATGCTACCGGTTCGCAGAACGGCTTCTAAAAAATGTTACCAGTTCGCAGAACCGCTACTAAAAAATGCTACCGGTTTGCAAGACCGCTACTAAAAAATGCTACCGGTTCGCAGAACGGCTTCTAAAAAATGTTACCAGTTCGCAGAACCGCTACTAAAAAATGCTACCGGTTTGCAAGACCGCTACTAAAAAATGCTACCGGTTCGCAGAACCGCTTCTAAAAAATGCTACGGGTTCGCAGAACGGCTTCTAAACAATGCTACCGGTTTGCAGAACGGCTTCTAAAAAATGCTACCGGTTTGCAGAACGGCTTCTAAAAAATGCTACCGGTTTGCAGAACCGCTACTAAAAAATGCTACCGGTTTGCAGAACGGCTTCTAAAAAATGCTACCGGTTTGCAGAACCGCTACTAAAAAATGCTACCGGTTCGCAGACTTTAGAAAGGAAGGGTTGAGAAGTCCGGGAGGGCAGGGGTGAAATGCTATCAGTTCAGGCTGGTTCACCTGAACCACTAGTAACCTCCTCCTCTTCCACTCCTTCTTCCTTCTCCTCCCCTTCTTCTTCCTCCCCCTTCTTCCTCCTCTTCTTCCCTCTTTATTTTCCTCCTCCCCCTTCCTGCTCCTCCCCTTCTTCCTACTTTCTCCTTCTCCCCTTCTTCCCCCTCCCCTCCTTCTTCCTCCTCCTCTTCCTCCTCCCCCTTCTTCCTCCTCCGCCACTTCCTCCTCCGCCACTTCCTGTTTCTGTTCCTCCTCCTCCTCCTCCACTCCTCAAGGTGATTCCCACAGCCCACTGGCAGGGCGTGCTAAAGACCCCCGGGTTCTTCCTTTAGAGTCAGGGTCTCCAAGCTCAGGGCATTCGGGGTTAGGTCATAAACAGGGGACCCTCCCTCCCTCCCTCCCTCGAGGATCCCCACCCCTCATCTCCCCCCCACCCCTTTTCCATTGCCTCCACTTAAGAGCCGCTTCCCTCCCTTCGGGTGACCGAAACGAAGTGAGTTCTCGGGGGCCCCTTTTGTGCGGGAGGTCAAAATTACACAGCCCCGGATCATAATTATGCAGATGAGACGCCTCTCCGTTCCGTAGGCCACACCATCGCACTTAACAAGGCACAAACAGCGTCCTCCTTCTCCGGCCCATTCTTCACTAAAAGCTTCGCCGCAGTGGGCCGAGTGCATGGAACATGGGAGGAGGCAGAGAGAGGGGAAGGGCGGGGGTCAGAGTAGAAGGCACACAATGGGATTTTTGGGGTGGGGGGGGGGAGGCGGACAGCCCTGGCTCCTAAAAAAAAAAAAGAAGGTAGGAAGCCTTTCATACAATTTTATGTTATTTTTAAATGCGATTAATCCCCACGTCCGTTTGGGACTGTCAGATCCGGAGTGACAGGAGGAGGAGAAGAAGAAGAAGAAGAAGAAAAAAAACCAACCCACCCATCACCGCGTTGTGCCTAATCTGGACTCCTTTCAACCGTCCCCCTCCCGGGCCCGTCCGCGAAGGGCAGCGCCGCCGCGGACTTTATCCGATGCCAAAGCCAGGGGACCGGGAAGCGAGCCAGGCTTCACAATGGCCGAAAGAACAAATTGGACGGGGTCTTTGTTTTAAGCATCCAGGCGCCCCCCTCCCCTCCCTGATCTCTATGCCAGCCGTGCCACCGCTCGGCTCCGGGGCCTCGGGCTCCTCCCCTGCAGGAGCTGAAGGGCCAGGGCTGGAAGGCGGAGAGGTTCGGAGGAAGCCAGGAGTTGGGAGATTGGGATACCGAGAAAGACTATCCCCAGCCGTCGATGTCTTCGGGTCGGTTTCAGATGCTTCTTGTCGTGGCTTGTCGGCCGAATCAGAGGAGGAGGAGGAGCAGATGTGGGGAGTTGGGGTCAGCCTCAAGGCAACCTGAGGGGGGGCGGAAGACTGGGCTGTCCGTCAGCCCTCAGATGGAGAGTCAACAGCCCCCCAGGTCTGGAAGTGGCTGATGAGGAAGAGGAGGAACAGCCGGGTCCAGTGCTTGACATGCGGATGCACAGAAGGGAGAGGAGAGGAGAGCCGTGGAAATCTATGGGCTGGTCCTTGGAACAGAAGAGACTGCTAGAAATTTCCTGACAGGGAGAACCATCAACCCATGGAACAGAAGTGGCCTTCGGAAGTTGTGGGAGCTTCATCCCCTGGAGGCTTTCAAGAAGAGACCGGACTGCCATCTGTCAGAAATGGTGTAGGGTCTCCTGCTTGGGCAGGGGTTTGGACTAGATGACCTCCAAGGTCCCTTTCTAACTCGGTTGATCTGTGATACGTACCTGACCGGAGGACGCATTGCTGAGGAACGTCTCCCCCTGACCAGCTCCATCATTCTCTTTGCATGATAGGCAAAATGGTTGCCTTCATCTACTCAGCTACTCATCCCCGTTCTTCTCATTCAAGCCAACTCTCTAATTTACCTTGAACTGCATGACGTAAAGTGGTTGCAGGAGATCAAAAGGCCACCAAGGTTGGGTCCAACCAGCTCACGAAGATGAGCAATTCTACCCTGGGAGAACCAGAGGCAAGGACCTCCTCCTCCTCCTCCTCCTCTTCTTCTTCTTCTTCTTCCCATCATTAGGCCCTCTCCACGCACGTCACAACCCAACAATATTTCTTCCCCGGAGATCAGCACAATTCTTCCAGGATTTGTATGCGTGTGTGTTTGTGTGTGTGTGTGTGTGTGTGTGTGACAGCTTTTTCTGGGCACAAATGAACCCAGCTGTTTCCCAGTTGACGTGTCTTTCAAATGTGTTCACTCATAAGTCAATTTTATCCCATTTCGACATGTCAGTTGGTGACTGCTTGATTGATTGGCCAAGAGAAAGGAAGAGAAAAAGAAAGAAAAATGAAAAAAAAAATATGAAAGAAAGAAAGCAATTCGGTGCGGTTCGCCAACGTCTAGATGTCTCTGTTTAAGCAGGCGTTCTCTCAAAATACGTATTTTCTAAGTGGCGTTGCCCCCATTCCTGAGCATTGAGTCAAAGCTCATTGAAAGAATTGTACCTGGATAAGAGAATTCACTGCACTGAGATTATCCTGGAATTGGCGAGATCCGAGATCTCTGCTATTTATTTCTCATTTCTTAAATAACCGGTGGGATCTGTTCAGTATCCATCTATTACTGCCAACCTGTCATTGATATCTTTCGTGGGTGTTAGTGCCCTGGATGGTTATTTGTGCGCGAATTCTGTTTACACCCGAAATACAATACAATATAATACAATAGCAGAGTTGGAAGGGACCTTGTAGGTCTTCTAGTCCAACCCCCTGCGTGGGCAGGAACCTTATACCATTTCAGACAAATGGCTATCCAACATCTTCTTAAAGACTTCCAGGGTTGGGGCATTCACAACTTCTGGAGGCAACTTCTGTTCCAGAGGTTAATTGTTATAACTGTCAGGAAATTTCTCCTTAGTTCTAAGTTGCTTCTCTCCTTGATTAGTTTCCACCCATTGCTTCTTGTCCTGCCCCCAGGTGCCTTGGAGAATAGTTTGACTCCCTCTTCTTCATGGCACCCTCTGAGATATCGGAACACTGCTATCATGTCTCCCCTGGTCCTTCTCTTCATCAAACTAGACCTACCCAGCTCCTGCAACCGTTCTTCATATGTTTTAGTCTCCAGTCCCCTAATCATCTTGGTTGCTCTTCTCTGCACTCTACACATTCGACTTATGGCCAGAAGAATAACAGAGTTGGAAGGGAACCTTGGAGGTCTTCTAGTCCAGCTCCCTGCTCAGGCAGGAAACCCTGCACTACGTCAGACATAAGATGGCCCCGTCTCTTCTTCTTAAAGACTTCCAGTGTTGGGGCATTCACAACTTCTGGAGGCAACTTCTGTTCCACTGACTAATTGTTCTAAATGTCAGGAAATTCTCAGTTGTAAGTTGCTTCTCTCCTTGATTAGTTTCCACCCATTGCTTCTTGTCCTGCCCTCAGGTGCTTTGGAGAATAGCTTGACTCCCTCTTCTTTGGGGTTTTGAACAGTAAGTTTTGGGGCACATCTGGAGTATTTTTAGCTCATCTGAAGTAGCCGTCCATGCACATATGGAGGGGAAATGTTAGTGCCATTTGGGACACATCTGGAGCAAAAAGGGAACGCATCTGGAGTACACTTGTGGGTGAACATCTCGAGGAAATTTGGTGGCGCTTGCGAAATTAAATGCTGGGCACATCTGGGGTGAAATCGAGGATGGACATTTTGTATTTTGCTCATCTGGGGCAGCCATCCGTGCACATCTGGAGTGAAATTGGGGAAAGATGTGGAGTGCCATTTCAGACACCTATGGAGTAATAGGGGAAACATCTGGGGTAAATTTGGGGGGTTAACATCTCGAGTAAATTTGGGGCACATCCGAAGTAAAATTCTGGGTCACATCTGGAGAAAAATCAGGGGGTGAACATCTGGTGTAAAACAGATGAACAGCTGAAATGAGTGGGGGGGGACACCTGGAGTGCAATTGTGGGCATCTGGAGTAATTTGGGGGGGGGCTCATTTGGACCGTTGGGGGCACATCTGGAGTAACCAAAAGGGCCACATCTGGAGTAAAAGTTTGGTGCGCGCCCAGAGTAAGCCTGGAGGGTCACATCTGGGGTGAAATTGATATCTGGCACCATTTGGGGGTCACATCTGGTGCTAAAAATGTTTGAGGGGTCACATCTGGAGTAAAACATTGGCACCTGGAGTAAAACTAGGGGCACTTGGGATTTTGGACAGGTGTGAATGAGAACCTCCTTCCCCTCCCCAATTCCCATTCTGGAACAGCCCCCACAGCTATTCCCCTCCACCACTCTTCTCCTTCTTTGGTCTTCCGGATCTCCCCTTCCTTTCTCTCTCTCTTTCATTCCATCCATCTCGGCAACCTCATTAATCAACGTCGGCATCCAGGGGACGGGTGCGGGGGACCCCAACCCAACCCAACCATCTCCTTCCCCCCCCCTATTGTCCGTGGGTCAGGAAAGGAACCTTTTTCCAGAGGTCTCCCCATACGGCCCACCACGTCGTAGAGACGAGACCCCCAAGCAGCGGGCTGAATCCAGACAGGCGGACTCCAAAAAACGAGGGAAAAAAGAAGGAGGGAGGGAAGGAAAGAAAGGAAGGAAGGAAGGACAACGAAAGAAGAGAGGCCTTACCCGTTCGTCCGTCCGTTCCCCCCCCCTCCACTCCAATAAATAACTCCCAGCCACGATAATTTAAATTATTCGTACATTTATGAAAACATCCATTGAAGAGGGACGCATGTATGATGCTCTTTGTTTCCCCTCGTGCGCCACTAACCTTTCCTGGCGTTTGGGCACAAAGCGTCTCCTTCTCCCTCCATCCATGGGAAAAAACCACTCCGCTCCCATGGAGAGCCAAGCCAGGAGGGTCAGCAAGGAATCCGGGGGGGGGGGGATTGTTTCGGAGGTGGGACGAGGGGCTTTCGCCCTGACGGACAGCATCAGACCAGTGTTTCTCAACCGTGGCGACTTTTAAGCCCCGTGGACTTCGACTCCCAGAATCCCCCAGCCAGCACAGCTTAAAAGTCGCCACGGTTGAGAAACACTATATTGGACCCACAAGAGGTCCAGTCTTGCGCCCCACATTTTATGTGTGCTGCTAAGCGACTTCAGGGAGCTTGGCCCCGTTGGGCGAGCTGTCTGGCCCCCCGTCGTTAAGCGAATCGCTGCGTTTGCGAAGTTAGTTACGAAATCCAGCTCCCGTCCGTCCGTCCGTCCGTCCGTCCATCCATCCGTCGGTCGACTTTGCCAGTCAGAAGGTCGCAAAAGGGGATTGTGTGACTCACGTCTTGGGTTCGCCGCTACGACCGTTATAACTACGAGTCGGTTGCCAAGGGTCTGAATCCTGATCGTACGACCACGGGGGGGCCAGGGGGGGGCGCTTCGGTGTGAAAAATGGTGCTAGGTCAACGTTTTTCCGATGCCGTCGTAACTCAGAACGGTCGCTAAATAAAAGGTCGTAAGTCCAGGACAATCTGCAAAAAGCCTGATAAGCAGGGGCCAGGAGTGCGTAAATGTGAGCCGATGGGCTACACATCAATTTACGACCATCCATTTAGTGACGGTTCGACATTGTGGTGCCACTGGGGGGGGGGGGAGTGGCTTGCTTCCAGTCCTTGGACTTACAACTATCTCCATGGTCATAGGAATAGAATTTCGGCATGTGGCAACCAGCAGCCAGCCGCTGGCGACCAATCCCAGCTGGCGTCTGATGTGGGCGGAGCCAGATTCGCTTAACAACTGCACGTTTCGCTTAACGGCAGAAAAAGCCATCCGTTCTTTGTCCCGAGCAGAAATTTGTGGTTTTACGGCAGAGTTTTCCGTTCTCTACGAGAATAATAATATTTTTATTTTTATTTCTTTCTGGGAAAGCGGCTCCTTCACAGTTTCCAGTGGAAAAATCCACACGTCTGTCTGTCGTTCATTATTTAAGCAAACACGCGTCTCGGCAGATGGGGAAAGCATACGGTGCAAAGTGGAAATACAACCACATCCGTCCCGGGGCGGCTCTGTTTTTATGTTATGGTGTGTGTGTGTGTGTGTGCGTGCAATTTCTAAAATAATCACGGCTGTGAACAAACACACCCCCTCCCACCGCTCAGGAAGATTTCCAAGGGCTCTTTCGCCTCGCCCGTTGGGAAAATAGGGACAATCCACTGTCATTTTATATTTAGCTTCCAGGAAGCCACGAAGAGGCTTAATTCGACCGGGATTTGCTTAGCATAGCATAGCATAGAATGCAGAAAAATATAGAATAGAATAGAATAGAATAGAATAGAATAGAATAGAATAGAATAGAATAGAATAGAATGCAGAAAAATGTAGAATAGAACAGAATAGTATAGAATCTTGAATGGAATGGAGTGGAATGGAATGGAATGGAATGGAATAGCATAGAATTGAACTGAATGCAGAAAAATATAGAAGAGAAGAGAAGAGAAGGGAAGGGAAGGGAAGGGAAGAGAAGAGAAGAGAAGAGAAGAGAAGAGAAGAGAAGAGAAGAGAAGAGAAGAGAAGAGAAGAGGAGGGGAGGGGAGGGGAGAAGAGAAGAGAAAGAATGGAATGGAGAGGAGAAGAGAGAAAGAAGAGAAGAGAAGAGAAAGAATGGAATGGAGAGGAGAAGAGAGAAAGAAGAGAAGAGAAGAGAAGAGACTGGACTCCCTCTTCTTTGGGGCAGCCCCTGAGATATTGGAAGACTGCTCTCATGTCCCCCCTGGTCCTTCTCTTCACTAGACTAGCCATGCCCAGTTCCTGCAACCGTTCTTCTTCCGTCCTCTCTAATCCATGCCCACCAACAGGATCTGAAGTCTGGTGGCTTCTTGCCTTCCCATATTGATATTTTCCTCCTCCAGGAAATGAACGGAATAGCCGGATTTCTCCTTCGGCTCCCTTCCTCTCCTCTTTGCCCATAGAAGGCAAATATCCTGCTCGTCCAACCACGGGGCAACCTTTGTCCTTCGCTTCTCCTCCCACCCGAAGCGCCCATCTGGGCCAACCGCCAGATGCCCGAGAGGACCTTCGAGTCGTCCATCATCTCCTGCCCAACATCCTTCGCTGTCGAGGTCTTCTTGCTCTTGACTCCTCATCCTAACCCTCTTGGACAAACCACCTTTTGTGTCCGAAGAGAATCCTTCCTTCCCTCCACCGCGTGAGCACACACACACACACACACTCATAGCCAAACGACCAGCCATCACCAAAGCCTCCGTAGATGCCACCACCAGGAGTGTCCTGTCACCTCTCCACCCACAATCAGCTTCTCTCCTCCTCCACCAGGGACAAAAGAACCCTCCAATTCATTCCAACTTCAGATTCACAGGGGGAAAAAAAACCCACCGGCTTAAAAAGGAAGGGAATATTCTTCCCTGGAGGGCGAGAGAATAAATAAATAACACAATGACAGTCATCCCATTTCTGGAGCTGTCGGATGTTTGGACGGGAGCCTAAAAATTCTCGCGTATCTCTTGCCGTTCACGATTGGGTTTTTTAAACTTTTCATTTCGGCCAGCTCATTCTTCTTATTCCTGCCTCCAGAGTTGGGTTTGACATACCACCGGTTCGCCGGCCACCGAAAATGTGAGTGCATGCACGCACACCCCTCTACACATGTGCTTTGCTCGGGCACACAGCTTGCACGCATGCACGCGGCTTGGAAAACGTAGCGAAATAGGACGAGAATCGAACTGCGGCAAACCGGTTCGTCCGCACCGATGCGAACCGGCTGAATAACCACCACTGCCTGCATCCATTTCCCCCCCTTCGAAATCGCTCACTTGACAGCAAAAATGTGTTGCTCAGGATATCTCTACTGAGCTCGTCGATCAGAAAAGTCGGCGGTTTGGCGGTTCGAATCCCTTCGAATCCACGTAACGGAGGGACTTGTCCCAGCTTCTGCCAACCTAGCCGTTCGAAAGCACGTTAAAAAATGCAAGTAGTAAAATAGGCCCCTTCCCGCTCTTTCGATTGATTGAAAGGGTCGAGGGTCTCCCGCTTGAGCAGGGGGTTGGACTAGAAGACCTCCAAGGCCCCTTCCGGCTAGAGAGACTCTTCCCAAGGCCATTTACTGCCCAAACGGCAGCTTTTGAAGAAGTCCCTATTCTCTTGAGAAAGTTCGAAAGAAAAAAAGGCAGGGCCGCAATTAATTCGGAGAGAAGGGAGGCTGATGGAAGTTAGGGAAAGTAATTGGAAAGTTTTTTTTTTAAAAAAAGAGAAAAGGAAACCCATGCGAAACGTAAACCGAGTCGAGCATTTCTTGCGCAAACGGGCATGTGTGCGTGCCCCTTTCGTGCGCTTTCCCACCCCCTGACTCAAACTCCCCTCAATGCCAACTGTCACTCAATAAATCTGCATTTCTTGCCTCCCTCCCTCCCTCTCTCTCTCTCTCTCTCTCTCTCTCTCTCTCTCTCTCTCTCTCTCTCTCTCTCTCTCTCTCTCCGCCCCTCTCTCCCAATTAGCCCCAGCCCGACGGTTCATTGGTGGCAGCTGGACAATCCCTGATGTCTCAATCCGAAAATTGTCAGCCCCGTTGAAAGGAAAATGTTTCACACTGTGACGGGGAGACTGTGCCTGTTTTATTTTATTTTAGTTTATTTTAAAAAGAGATTCAGGGCACCGGGCCCAGAGAAGAAAACACAACGCAACCAACCAGATTGGCTGGCCATGCTGCGGAGCGAGCGCCTTGCCAACTTTGCCACCAGCGGAGAGGGGAGGGCGAAGGGGGCCTGGGTCTCCACCGAAGGCCACCCTGGGAATGCCAGCGGGGACCACCTTGGCCCGGCTGGGGTGGATTGAAAAGCTCTGGTTGACGGTTATCCACCGGGAGGGCTGGGGCGGGGGGGGTGGGGTGGAGAAGACCCTCCTCCTTGAGGAAGGATGAAAGCATCCTGTTCTCCAAGCAGCCCCTCCCCACGTTTGGCTTCCCAAGAAGTGCCCATGAAATGCCTTTAGCATGCCGGTCACATTTCCAAGTTCTTCAGAAAATCCCCCCTTTTCCCCCCCTGAAAACCAACTTCCCCTCTTTTCCCCTCCGGAGTTTCTTTTGGGGGGGGGGACGACATGAGGAAGAAGGGGGCCAGATCCCAGAGTAAAAGTTTCCCCCCTTCTTTGAGGGTGAGCGCCCGCTTCGATTTGAGGAGGGGGTGCGTTCGCCCGACCGTCACAAATATGAACCGTCCGCCTTTTCTGAGCGCGTTTTCAGGCCCTTGGAACGGTCGCTAAATGAACCGTTGTAAGTGGAGGACCGCAGGGTAGATATTTCACAGGAGATGCCCCCCCCTCTCTCTTTGAAGGGAGATGCCAGTTTTAAGCCCTTCAAACAAAACAACCACAGGCCAGTTTTGAGATGCTGCCTGTCGAACACCGGCTTGAAAAAGGAAGCCTGGGGGTGGGTGGGGGGCACGCTTTTTTCGCCCAGGGCTCCATGCGAGGCGCTTTAAGCACAGATCCTCTTCCTGGGCTCAGATTGGGCGGGAGGAATGCCAGGGGATCCCCAGGCAGGCATTCCCCAGGGGAGGATCAGTGTAAAGAAAGCCAGGAATTGTCTGGAGGAAGAAAGGGCTTCCTGAAGTGACTGCGAGGCCTTAGCAATTCCCACATCTGGACCCTCTTCCAAAATGAAGGATAAACAAGGATAAACAACACGCACACTCTCTCTCCTTCCTTCCCTCTCTCCCTCCCTCCCTCCACTCTCTATCACCACCCCCCTCTCTCTTCATAGATGTGATAGATACATGGATGGATGGATGGATGGATGGATGGATGGATGGATGGATGGATGGATGATAGGTAGGTGGGTGGGTGAATGATAGATGATAGATAGAAGATGGATGGATGGACAGACAGGCAGAAGATAGACAGACAGACAGACAGACAGACAGACAGACAGACAGATAGATAGATGAGAGAGATGAAAGATAGATAGATAGATAGATAGATAGATAGATAGATAGATAGATAGATAGATAGATAGATAGATAGATAGATAGATAGATAGATAGATAGATAGATAGGTCTTTGATTATTCGGGTTTTCTCCCGCGTAGAATTGGAAGTATCTTCACGACGTTTCGATGAAGTCTCATTCATCATCTTCAGGCTGGTGCTTCCGGCTTGGTGCTTCCAGGAGCAATAGATAGATAGATAGATAGATGAAAGAGATGAAAGATAAAAAGATAGATAGATAGATAGATAGATAGATAGATAGATAGATAGATAGATAGATAGATAGATAGATGAGAGAGATGAAAGATAGATAGATAGATAGATAGATAGATAGATAGATAGATAGATAGATAGATAGATAGATGAGAGAGATGAAAGATAGATAGATAGATAGATAGATAGATGAGAGAGATGAAAGATAGAAAGATAGATAGATAGATAGATAGATAGATAGATAGATAGATAGATAGATAGATAGATAGATAGATAGATAGATAGATGATAGGTGGGTAGGTAGGTAAGTAGATTTATTATTATTCTGTGGTTAATCTTGGGTGAGATTCAAAGCCTTTGAGGCTGGTTGGTAGCTCAACCGCTCGAGTCCTAACCAAGGACCTAGGAACTGTCAAGGTAACGTCGGAGGATAGAAGCTGTTCCAAGTAGGGAGGTTTTTTGTAGAGTCAGAATGCTCAAGTCCGGTAAATTTACAATTTCCAGATAGCGAGGTGGCCCTTTGGGTCTTGCTCCAAGGGCTCCAATGACAATTGGGACAACACACGATTTCTTTTTCCATAGTCACTCAACTTCAATTTGCAAGTCCCGGTATTTTGTGTTATTAGTCAGTGCACAACATATGTACAATGCGATAGATAGATGATAGGTGGGTCGGTGGGTAGATGGCTGGCTGAGTGGATGTAGGGATGAAGGGATGAAGGGATGAGAGATGAGAGATAGATAGAAGTTAGGTAGATAAGTAGGTGGGTAGGTGAGTGGATGGATGGATGGATGGATGGATGGAAAGGAAGGAAGGAAGGAAGGTATGGCACAGTAGATAAATACAGCAGAGAGACTGACAATACACTTGGTAGACAGACAGACAGAGAGACTGATTGTATGCAACAAGAGAACCAATTTCGCAAACTACAACCACCTGCCTTAATGAAAGAATCCAATCCAATCGTGGAGCCCTCCTCGGAGCTGGTGAAAATTCAGAGTGACCGCCATCCATCACTCCTCTGTGTCTCCCAAATAGATAATCAATTTCCATGAAACCATCCATAATCATATCCTGACATTTATGGCGTTCTGGTTGGCTTCTCTCTAGGGGCGAAGGGAGACGGTGGGGCGGAGATGAATGGGTCGCCTGTTGCTAAGGACAACTCAATGGGATCCAGGGAAGAGATTTAATGTGATAGAATATATGTATATGTATATATCAGTGGTGGGTTCCGGATTCGGCCCACAGGTCGGAAAGATTCCAGAATTGGCAAAGATTGTCCTGGATATGATCTCTGCAGGAAATCCTAGATTGTCCTGGGTTTTCCTGAGGACTGTTGACCGAAGTCATGGAAATATTCTCATTTTCTTGCCCTTTTCCATAAAGGTGAAGTTATAAGTTCCCCTCGCACATCTGTGCTAGTCATTCCTAACTCTAGGGGGCGGTGCTCATCTCCGTTCCAAAGCCCAAGAGCCAGCACTGTCCGGAGACGTCTCCGTGGTCATGTGGCCGGCAGGACTCAACTCCCGAAGCCCCACGGAACGCTGTTCCCTTCCCACCAAAATTTGTGCTTCCTATTTTTCTACTTGCATTTCTTACATGCTTTCGAACGGCTAGGTTGGCAGAAGCTGGGACGAGTCACAGGCGCTCCCTCCATTACGCGGCACTAGGGATTCGAACCCCCGAACTGCAATTACCTTCCCACCAAAATTGGTGGTTCCTATTTTTCTGCTTGCATTTCTTACGTGCTTTTGAACAGCTAGGTTGGCAGAAGCTGGGACGAGTCACGGGAGCTCCCTCCATTATGCAGCATTGGGGATTCGAACCGCCGAACGGCCGCCCTTTGTGATCGACAAGCTCAGCCTCTTAGCCGCTGAGCCACCTAACCCTAACCCTAACCCTTCTAATTTTGCTGTAGGTACATTTTAAAAAGCCAGATGTTTTTGTGTGCCTCACAGAGATAACTGGGTGATAGACTTCTCTTTTCTTCCCCCAAAGGAGATTTTATTTTTCTTCTCCTTCCACCAACACTAACCATTAAAAACCCACTTCGGTGCAGCTTCGGCACCCCACAAAATTTACAAAAATGCAGACGCTTCAATAGGGTTTTGGTCCCGAAACCTTCCTTTCCTATTGGAGGGATGGCTTTGTTTGTCTTGGACTACAACTTCCAGCGTCTCCGACCGCAGGGCCATGGTGGTCGGTGCCCTTCAGAGCCTCTTGGGGGCCATCCAGGAACGCTGAATGTTGGCTTGCAGGCTTTCGAGCGGACGCCACGGTCGTTATCCCCACTGGCTGGGATACAGATGTGTTTTATTAGCATTGTCAGATTGTGCAAGGTTGAGGAATCTCCAGCTCTCTAAGACTCAAGGTGCTTGCAAAGTGTTTAGAAAAAGCTTGTGTTTGTTTTCTATCTGTCTGTCTGTCTGTCCATATCTATCTATATCTATCTCTCTATCTCTCTCTATCTACAGTATCTATCTATCTATCTATCTATCTATCTATCTATCTATCTATCTATCTATCTCTATCTCTATCTATCTATCTCTATCTCTATCTCTATCTCTATCTCTATCTATCTCTATCTATCTATCTATCTATCTATCTATCTATCTATCTATCTATCTCTCTCTCTCTCTCTCTCTATCTATCTATCTCTCTATTGCACTCTCTATCTATCTATCTATCTATCTATCTATCTATCTATCTATCTCTATCTCTCTCCATCTCTCTCCGTCTCTCTCTCTCTCTCCCTATCTCTCTCTTTTTATCTCTCTCTACCTACCTACCTACCTACCTTCCTACCTACCTACCTACCTACCTACCTACCTACCTACCTACCTATCTATCTATCTATCTATCTATCTATCTATCTCTATCTACAGTATCTATCTATCTCTCTATCGCGCTCTCTCTATCCATCTCTATATCTATCTATCATCTATCTATCTATCTATCTATCTATCTATCTATCTATCTATCTATCTATCCATCCATCCATCCATCCATCCATCCATCCATCCATATATATATATATATCTCTCTCCATCTCTCTCTCTCTCCCTATCTCTCTCTTTTTATCTATCTCTACCTACCTACCTACCTACCTACCTTTATATCTGTCTATCTCCATCTCACTCTCTATCTATCTATCTATCTATCTATCTATCTATCTATCTATCTATCTATCTATCTATCTATCTATCTATCTATAAAACTGACGTGGTGGCTCAGTGGCTAAGATGCTGAGCTTGTTGATCAGAGAGATGTCAGCAGTTTGGTGGTTCGAGTCCCCAGCGCCACGTAATGGAGTGAGCTCCCATGACTTGTCCCAGCTCCTGCCAACCTAGCAGTTTGAAAGCACATAAAAAATGCAACTAGACAAATAGGTACCACCTTTTGTGGGAAGGTCACAGGGCTCCGTGCGCCTTCGGGAGTTGAGTCATGCCGGCCACATGACCACAGAGACGTCTTCGGACAGTGCTGCTTCTTCAGCCTTGAAACAGAGATGAGCACTGCCCCCTAGAGTCAGGAACAACTAGAACATATGTGCGAGGGGAACCTTTACCTTTATAAGTATTTTTTTTAATAGCATTAGTCATAGCTATTACTTGCTGGGGAATTCTGGGAATTGAAGTCCACGTGTCTTAAAGTTGCCAAGATGAAAAGACACCGATCCCTCCACTTGTGCTCCATTTCTTGAGTTGCGAGCTTCAATAAGCAAAACAATAATAATAATTCCAAATTCTAGCTTTTCGCGATATATCGGTTTGGTTCAATACGACGTTTAAATTCAATAACTTTCGCCTTGCGTTTTCTCAGAGCATAAATAGCCTTGACCTTTTGCAACACGCCCGCTTAGAGAAGTCTTAAAACGTGTTTGGAAAGACAAACGTGAAAAGATCACAATTTGAACAAATATTGTGACTGTCTTTTTTCTTTTTAAAGAATAACGCAGTTATGGAATTTTTTAAAAAGCCATGTTAGGATTGACACATCACTAAAGGACTTGGGGACACGTCTCGGGTTTAATCCTCTCCTTTTTCCTCCCTTAGGGATTGTTTTAATTGAGAACGATGACCGTTGGTGTGTCTGTACACCCCAGTGTGTTAAAAGAAACAATCTAAAATCACTAGCCCACTAGGACAATGCAAAGGGGAAATGCAAATACTCGGGGTTATTCAAATTTTGCGTGGCACATCATAGTCCAGTGTTGGTGAACTTTTTAGTGCCGAAACGGGAGCGTGCATGCGCAGGGAATCGCCAGAAATCACAAGAGCAGCTTCCCGCCACACAAGCGTGCTCCGGGAAGCTGAGCTTCCAATTTCTGGTCCGCATGCGTGTGCCAGAAACCGGAAGCTCAGCTTCCCAGCACGCACATATCCACACTTCCGGCACTCCTGTGCCCGAGAAGACCAGCTGGCCGGTATGCCGGAACCCAGGAGACTAACGGGCGCTGGGTGATGTGCCTGGAGAGATGGCTCTGCGTGCCACCTCCGTTGGGGGTTTCGGATCCCATTGCTTGCAAGCTCGACGCCGACGAGCCCAACCCAACGCAGTGAATCCGAACCCACAACCACAAGACGGGCTTCCCATCAGATTGTATAGGAATCCCGAAAAATGTAGACCGGGGTTGGAGAAAACGCAAGAGGCCGATGGATTTGAGACAACTTCCTGTAGAATAAGTGAACGCACTACAGGCCACCACTCTGCAGAAGCCATTTTACTAGCGAGAGAGTGAATAACGCCACAGGAGACGCATCACGGGAGCAATAGAGATGCTTCCTAGAGCGGCAATATGATACCGGGGGGGGGGGGGGGAAACGACTACAATAGAGAGGAACGCTAGAGCTGCGCACAAGGTAGACATAACACCTGTAACATCTGGAGAGGATTATGGGGCTTGTTGCTGGGTTTGGGTTTTATTTTGGGGGGACGTTGGCTATTTGGTTCGTTTACTTGCTTCGTCCTTTTGGAAAGATTTCTGGGTGGGGGTCAGTGGTGGGTTTCTGCAGGCTCGCACCTACTCGCGAGAGCCGGTTGGTGAAATTTAGAGAACCGGTGAGAGGGGGTTCCACTGGCGTACCTGGAAGTAAATCTGGCCGGCTGCTGCCAGTGACCCAACAGGAAGGAAAGGAAAGGAAAGGAAGGAAGGAAGGAAAGAAAGAAAGAAAGAAAGAAAGAAAGAAAGAAAGAAAGAAAGAAAGAATTTATCACCACAATTGAGTCCCAAATTTTGGTTGCTAAGCAAGAGCGTTGTTAAATGAGTTTCACCACATTTTAAAAGGTGGCCCCTCCCACCCCGTCACATGACTGCCACGCCACGCCCACAAAATAGGCCACACCTACAGAGTAGGTTCTAAAAAATTGGAAACCCACCACTGGTGGGGGTGGACTCCTAAAAAAAGAGAGGGCCAGCTTTAGAGTCAGACAAATAAACAAGATTTTATTCTTTTAGCTCGGGCACCTTCCAACCAGAGCCAATGTGCTTTCCAGCCTTTGTGGCCGGCAATAAGATTTGGGGGGGACTGGGGGGGCCGTGCCAATTTCACGAGTCTTTTTATTAACTTTGGAAGACGTCTATTCGCGAGAACTTTCCTCGGCGGCCAGTCCAACATGGCTGGCCATTCGCGGCGTTTGGCTCCCTTTGGGGGGACGCACGGTTTATTTACTTTGGATGCTCTGCGTCGTTGCCCCCCCCCTCCAAAATGTACTTTAATAAACCCTCTTTATGGAGGGGGTAAAATAAATTCTCTGGCTGCCTTGCGAACATTTCTGGGCTCCGTGATTTATGGGTCAGGAGAAGTGCTTTTTGGCAACGGGGAGGCGCAAGAAAAGACGGCTCTGCCCATCCACGGGCCTCTTGGCAGAAGGAGAGGAAGTGAAGAAGCCAGGGGAATCTCGCCCTTTCAATTCTCAGAGTTGGCTTTTCTGCAAAAAATACAAAACCAAAAAAAAAAAAAAGCCTGTGATTTGGAGAAAGGAGGCGAGCCGCAGATTTTCAGCCGGTTTCTGATACGAAGGATAATCAGAGGGAGACAGTTGGAAAGAAAGAAAGAGAGAGAAGAGAGAGAGAGAGAGAGAGAGAGAGAGAGAGAGAGAGAGAGAGAGAGAGAGAGAGAGAGAGAGAGAGAGAGAGAGAGAGAGAGAGAGAGAGAGAGAGAGAGAGAGAGAGAAAGAAAGAAAGAAAGAAAGAAAAAAGCAAAAAAAACCACAACTTCCCTCTAGCAAGCAAACGGTCACACATGGAAACTTTGTTTTCACTCCTCAGTCCCGTGTTTATTTAAGACATAGATTGTTGTTTGTCCTTCTTCCAACGTTAATGCTGCGATCTGACTGGATCATGCTGGATCTTTCCTGTCTTTTTTTTTCCTCCTTCCTTTCCTTTCTTTTCCTCCCTCCTTCCCTACCCTCTTCCTTTTTCCTTTCCTTTCTCTTCCTTTCTTCCTTCCTTCCTTCCCTTCTTC
>CM077655.1:2573251-2575751 GCA_039707465.1 Rhabdophis nuchalis | reverse complement strand
CGCCCTGGGTCCGTTTGGAGAAGGGCGGGGTATAAATTATTATAGATCTATTAAAAGATCTTCGAGACCGTCTTCTACCCCATACATCCCTTCGACCGACTCGCTCCCAGGGAGAGGGTCTTCTCCGGGTGCCGTCGACCGGACAATGCCGGTTGGCGGCTCCCAGGGGAAGGGCCTTCTCTGTGGTGGGCCCTACCCTCTGGAATGGCCTACCTCCCGACCTCCGTTCCATCACAGACCTCCGCTTGTTTCGCCGGCACCTAAAAACTTATTATTTTCATCTGGCCGGCCTAGCATGATCTACTCCACACCCATTGTTTTTATAACAAACCAAAATTGTAATTTGGGTTTTAAATGTAAACTTATTTTAAGCAGGGTCTTGATTTAATTTCGTTATGATTTAATAATATTTGGTATTTATGTATAATTGATTTTAAATCTCTGTTCGCCGCCCTGAGTCCCTTTGTTGGTGAGATGGGTGCGGGTTCTAAATGTGAAAACTAAAATAAATAAAAATAAATAATAAATAAAATAAAAGCAACTATTAAAAGCAACTGTCAAACATGGCAAAAGACTTTGGAATCGCACGGGACTCTCTGTTGTCGCAGCTGAGCTTGGGAAGAGGAGGAGGTGGGGGGGAAATTAAAATAAATTAAAAGCTGCCAACATTTTTGATCTGAGGAAATTGGGCGGCCCAGGTCAGATAAACAACACGAATTCTCTTGCAATTGGCACATTTCTCGCGGGAAAAAGCACAAGGCTTCCGTCCTGGGCATTTCACGCTGAAAAAAGAGGGCGGAAAAAACCTAAAGGAGAATTACCTCTAAGTTGCAGAGGGCCGTAACAAGAAAATGCAGAAATTAATACATTTGGATCCCAATCAAGATAACCAAGAGATCTTATTCTCAAGCCATCTCGTCTTACGACCAGAATGGCGCCCCAATGTTTTCGTTGTTAAGCCAGACTGCGGTTTAAGTTTGAGTTGTGCTCCCTTTTACGACCACCTTTCCTCCCACCGTTGTTAAGCAAATCGCCACATTCGTTAATTTATTTTATTTATTTTTTTATTTTTATATTGGATTTCTAGACCGCCCCCTCTCCCCGAAGGGACTCGGGGCGGTGTACAGGTAGACACACGGTTGTTAAGCAAATCCGGCTTCCCCACCGACTTTGCCCGTCTGGCAAAGTCGCAAAAAGGGGCATTGCACGACCGTCATAAATATGAGTCAGTTGCCTGAGCGACTGGATTTTGATCCCATGACCCGGGGGATGCTGCCACAGTGTGGAAAAGTCACTTTTTTTTTTTCATTTGCTGTTTCAACTTCACACGGTCACTAAACACACTGTGGTAAATTCGGGACTACCTGTACAGAATAACAAAAGAGTTGGAAGGGACCCTCAAGGTCTTCTAGTCCAGCCTCCTGCTCCAGCAGGGGGGCTCATCTCATTCCGCACCAATGGCTGCGGGAATGCTACAAACGCCGTAACTGCGGAAAACGGTCCCCGGTCACTTTTTTTCAGTGCCGTCGTAACGTTGAAACGGTCCCTAAATGAACAGTTGTAAGTCACCTGTATTTCTACCCAAAATTTGGCAGCCGTCTCATCTACAAGCCTGTGGAGATAACAGAGGCATGAAAAAAAAAACCTTGTGCCTCTTTTCTCCTGGATCTTGGGGTTCTGGGGAGACATGTTGGGGTGCCATTGGGAGATTGCAACCAGGATATTTTGAGATCCGAAATCCTCCCCTTTGTCACCTGGGTGCATTCGAACACGGTGTTGTGGCCCGCTAGCGGTCAGCGGATCTGGCGGCAGAGTCAGAGAGTGAGGAGGGTTGGGGAGGAACCTGGGCCAGTCCTGGAGTCTGGGGAAGGCTCTGTGTCGGAGGCAGAGAGGGGGCCAAGGCCGTCTGACAGTGATCAGCTGCCTTTGGAGTCGGAGATCAGTGGGGCAGAAGAACAGCTGGAGCCTGTTCCCATTGTGTGCATGCGCAGACCTGCCAGGCGAAGGGAACAGCTAAGGAACAAGGGTCGACTCGGGAGGTGGACGATGAATGCCCCCCCCCCAGAGGGAATAAAAGAGGAGCGCCTGGGGAGTGGAGTTTGCAGGAGTTAATTCAATCCATGAGGGTGAAGATCTGCTCCTGACTTGCCAAGGAATTGCCGCTACAGCCTGGTGTTTACAAGATCTCGGCCTGGCAGCTCTCCAAGCCGGAGAAGCTCTGTGGCTGTAAATCCTCCCTCGAAAGACTTTGCTGGGTGTGAACGAGAGGGATTCACCTTAGCTTTAATAAAAGAGGGGTTCTGTCGGGGCCAGGAGTCTGGTTCATAATTTTGGGAAGCCTAGCTCTGAACATTAAAAAAAAATCTCTCCCGGTCTCTAATGGTGTCTTTTTTAAATTTTCTCTTCCAGGAAATGCTCACGGATTCCGAGGCAGGCCTGCAGGACGGCTGCGTGAAAAAGGTAAGATCGAAAAACTCGGATTTGCTCCGCAAAGCTGCCT
>CM077655.1:2558251-2568251 GCA_039707465.1 Rhabdophis nuchalis | reverse complement strand
GAGAGAGAGAGAGAGAGAGAGAGAGAGAGAGAGAGAGAGAAACAGACAGACAAACAGACATGAGATTTCTTTTTGGATTTTCCCACAGAGTCTTCATCAAGAAGAACTCAAATACAGAGAGAGATAGGCAGATGCTAGAAACACAGACAAGATTACATTACAAGATATAACTTTATTTTAGTTTTATTTGCATTTATTTGCATTTATTTTATTATTTTTCTAATGGAAATCTCTATTAGTAAGAATAAATTAAGGTATGAAGGTAATAGATAGATAGATAGATAGATAGATAGATAGATAGATAGATAGATAGATAGATAGATAGATAGATAGATAGATAGATAGATAGATAGATAGATAGATAGATGTGGGTAGAGGGAGGGAGGGTGATAGATAGATAGATAGATAGATAGATAGATAGATAGATAGATAGATAGATAGATAGACAGACAGACAGACAGACAGACAGACAGACAGACAGACAGACAGACAGACAGACAGACAGACAGACAGACAGACAGACAGACAGACAGACAGGGATGGATGGATGGATGGATGGATGGATGGATGGACAGAGAGAGGAGGGAGAGAGATTATTATTAGTATTAGTATTATTAGTATTATTATTATTATTAATAATAATAATAATAATATTGTTAATATTATATTATATTATATGTCATAACATTTTATTGTTATGATTAATATTGTGTATTATATATTCATAATATAATTATTATATATTATATATTATATTTAATAATAATAATTACATATGATTGTATTAATTGTTAAAAGGTTAAATAATTTAAAATACAAATACTTTTAAAAATAACTTTTTATAACTTAACGGTTCTCTTTGGCAGTTCCAACATAACCCTTTGGTATTCCAATGCCCTTTCCCTGCCTTCCCAATGAATCCCTCCATCTACGCCTCTGCTGTTCCTAAGCTTTTGCCTTCCTCTTATTCATCCATCCATCCCAGTTCTCCCAAAGGGTGTCATCCTCCTGAGTCTCCCTTAACTCCAAGGTGAGTTTAATTCCATCTCAGCGCAATCGGGAATCTTTTGGGTTATCGGTCGGCATGGAATCCCTTTTCCAATATTGGGTCTGTACTATTTCTCATTCCGATTGGCCTCCTTAGCTGGTCGACACCTTGGCAGCTCAAGGAAAAGATCCCCTAATCATCTTGGCTGCAGAGAAGAGCAACCAAGATGATTAGGGGACTGGAGGCTAAAACATATGAAGAACGGTTGCAGGAGCTGGGTATGTCTAGTTTGATGAAGAGAAGGACCAGGGGAGACATGATAGCAGTGTTCCGATATCTCAGAGGGTGCCACAAAGAAGAGGGAGTCAAACTATTCTCCAAGGCACCTGGGGGCGGGACAAGAAGCAATGGGTGGAAACTAATCAAGGAGAGAAGCAACTTAGAACCAAGGAGAAATTTCCTGGCAGTTAGAACAATTAACCTCTGGAACAGCTTAATAATAATAATAATAATAATAATTTTATTTGTATACCGCATCCTCTCCCCGAGGGGACTCGGAGCGGTGCACAGGGGAAAATTAAAATACTATACAAAATACATAAATAGAATAAATAGAATAAGTAAAAAACAAATTAAACTAAGATTATCCCTGCGCTAAAAACCCCAATTATAATTAGCTAAAATCCCCTAACGCCCTATTAGGCGGAGACTAACCTAGGCCAGCCCAGCAGAAAAAGTGTGTTTTAAGTTTTTGACGGAAGCAGCGGAGGTCCGTAGTTGTTTTGATTTCGGGGGGAAGGTCGTTCCAGAGGGCTGGGCCCGCCACAGAGAAGGCCCTTCCCCTGGGCGTCGCCCGCTGGCATAGCCTAATGGACGGCACCCGGAGAAGTCCCTCTCTGTGGGAGCGAATCGGCCGTGAGGATGTATGAGGCAGGATCCGAGCTTGCCTCCAGAAATTGTGAATGCCCCAACCCTGGAAGTCTTTCAGAAGATGTTAGATAGCCATTTGTCTGAAATGGTATAAGGTTCCTGCCCACGCAGGGGGTTGGACTAGAAGACCTCCAAGGTCCCTTCCAACTCTGCTATTGTATTGTATTGTAAGATAAAAACCCTAAAATCCATCCAGATTTTTGCCGGGGGGAGTGGGGTGGTGGTGGAGGAAGGCATTCCCAGTTGTGCAGTCCATAAATCTCTTTCCATTTATGTCCCCCGACCCCCCATGGCCCCCCTCCCACTGCCAGCCATCTGATACCTTGGGGGGGGGGGTGTGATGGGGAACGAGCCATTGTTCCATAGGAAGATGATGGATGGAGAATTATGATAATTTGTGAAACCATTATTGGGACATTAGGAACATGGATGTCTCCAAGGGGAAGGAAGGGAGACTTGGTCTGGGGGACGGGGGGAGGGAAATAGCCCCTCTTCCCCCCTCTACATCAGAGCCAGTGGGGGGGGGAACCCCTAGGAAGTTTTCCCGTGGGATCGATCGCCCACAATTGATGGATGGCAGCCTTGGAGAATGAAAACCAAACCCCGATAACTCAAGGAGGCAGTTAGGGAAGAGATGGTGGGCTGTTCACTGTCTTTGGTGGAGCAATTACAGCCGGTCACTCATGGCCTAAAGGCCTTTGAGGGGAGGGGGGGGCAGCGTGTTATAATAACTGTAAGGACACGGGTTATGGAAGCCGCCATTCATTCGTCTGGTCCTCTTTAACCCCCCAGCGGCCCCGAGACCATCCTTTTCCAGCACAAATCGCAGATTAATAATTCCTTCGCTGGTTTCTGTCACGGGCTCCCATGATGGGGAGTGGGAGGGGGGGGGCTGTGGCATTTCTGGTTGCCTTTGAAAGATTGATTGGAGGGAAGGGGGAAGGAAGGGAAGGGAAGGAGGAAGAGGGAAGGGTAAGGAAGGAAAGGAGGAAGAGAGAAGGGAAGGGGAAGGAAGGGAAGGGAAGGAGGAAGAGGGAAGGGAAGGGAAGGAGGAAGAAGGAAGGGTAAGGAAGGAAAAGAGGAAGAGAGAAGGAAAGGAAAGGGAAGGGAAGGAGGAAGAGGGAGGAGTAAGGAAGGAAAGGAGGAAGAGAAAAGGAAAGGGAAGGGAAGGGAAGGAGGAAGAGGGAGGAGTAAGGAAGGAAAGGAGGAAGAGAGAAGGAAAGGAAAGGGGGAAGGTTAGGGAAGGAAAGGAGGAAGAGGGAATGAAAGGGAAGGAGGAGAAGAGAAAGAAAGGGAAGGGAAGGGAAGGAAGAAAAGGGGATGGGAAGGAGGAAGAGGGAAGGGAAGGAAAGTTAGGGAAGAGGGGAGGAAGAGAAGGAAGGAAGGAGTAATTAAAAAAAGAAGGCAGGGAAGAGGGGAGGAAAAAAAGAAAAAGGAGGCTGGAAGGAAAACTCCAGGTCAACAGCATTTCCACCTAATTCTCCAGCCCATTGTCTTATATTAGATGTCCTTCTCCAAGAGACAGAGGGGCGAAGAGCAAAAAAATCCAGGAAGACCCCAACAGTCTCTCTTTCCAATTCCAATAATAATAATTATTATTATTTTAAAAAACTATGGTTAGCTGGAAAAACCTGAGCCCAGACTCGTCCAGCTTCGTTTCTAATCTCCTGCCTCTTAATCCTTTCGTTTCCCCGGCTTCTGTTGTCCAGAGGATTTCCCTCCAGGTGCTTAGCTGGTCCAGTTAAGGACCAAGCGAGTCTCAGCTTGTTAAGCTGGTTTAACGCTAACCCGGGCTAGGCTGGGCAGCGCTGTGTGTGAATCTCCCGTTGCGGAGCTTATAATATACGTTGCAGAAATGTGGAGCAGAGGCTCAGTCCAGTAGGCAAATCAAAGACCATTTTTGGGTAGTGTTTCTTTATAAGTATTCCTACCCTTTAAAAAAAAATTTAGCATAGGGCAGGGGTCGGCAACCTTAAATGAGCCACAAAGGTCCTAACCAGAAGCTTCCCATTCAATTCTGGAGCCGACTGGAAGTCTGATTCCCCCCACCATAGAGTCTCCTTCTAGCGCGGCGTCCTTTTTCCTCCACCTGTCCTAACCGAAAGCCCTATCCCTTTTGGAGCCCACCGGCGACAGGGAGCCGCAGCAGAGGGATGAAAAGAGCCACATGCGGCTCCGGAGCCACACAGGTTGCTAACCCTTGCCATAGGGTATTCGACCTCAAAGAATCACAGATAAAATGGGCCATATTACATGTTGGGGACAATATTAGGCTATGCACACACACACACACACACACACACACACACACACACACACACAAATCAGTTATCATGGATGAAAAATTGCTATTGGGTTATCTTTCAAAACGAGGGGAGGATTCAGGTTGAACGTCTGTGCGAGAACAATTGGTCGGTGGACCGGCTTGCCACCAGAGGTTATGGGCGCTCCGTCACTGGAGGTTTTTAAGAAGAGATCGAAGAACCGTTTGTCTGGAATGGTGTAGGGTCTCCTGCTTGGGAAGGGTTGAACTAGAAGACCTCTAAGTACCCTTCCAATTCTTTTATTCTGTATTTCCATCCTTCCTTCCTTCCTTCCTTCCTTCCTGCTTTGTTATTCTCTCCCTTCCTTTATTCTGTATTTCCTTCCTTCTTCCTTGCTTCCCTCCCTCCCCCCTCCTTTCCTTCCCTCCTTCCAGCTCTGTTATTCTGTATTTCCTTCCTTCCTTCCTTCCTCCCTCCCTTCCCTTCCCTCCATCCTTCTAGCTCTGTTATTCTGTAAGGACCCTTCCCTTATTCTGTATTTCCTTCCTCCCTTCCTCCCTTACTCCCTTCCTTCCCTTCCCTCTCTCCTTCCAGCGCTGTTATTCTGTAAGGACCCTTCCCTTATTCTGTATTTCCTTCCTTCCTTCCTTCCTCCCTTCCCTTCCCTTCCCTCCCTCCTTCCAGCTCTGTTATTCTGTAAGGACCCTTCCCTTATTCTGTATTTCTTTCCTTCCTTCTTCCTTCCCTCCCTCCCTCCCTTCTCCGTTATTCCATAATTCCTTCCCCTTAAGCTTGGGAGGTTCCATTTCCATGAAACCAAAGCAAGGAACTGCTTCCAGTTGGTCCTTATAATCCACCTTTTGAATATCCTCATAAATCCTCCAACAAAAAGCTGGACAGTTGTCTGAGACACCCTTTCTCTCTTTCTCCTCCCTCCCTCCTTCTCTCTCTCTTTTTTTTTTTAAAAAAAGGAGCATTTTTTCACTCCTCCTCCTCCCCCTCTTTCATTACGGACCCTCGGCCTTTAATCAAAGAGCGAGAAGTCTATTAATTCAGTGAATGAACATATAGTAAAGTCAGTTCCCCCCTCTTGAGGACAATAATGCGGAGGTCAGCTCAGGTTGCCATGGCAACTAAGTACCTCTCTGAGAAGTTTGGCATCCTGGGTTTTGACGGGCGTGGGGTAGGGGGAGGGAAACAGAGGAGGGGGGGAATACGCTGGGGAAATCGCCCGAAGAAACTTTGGCGGGTACAAAATACCCAACATTTGGTGGTAATGTTTATTTTCCTTTATTTTTATTTTTTTACAAGGTTGTGCCTTAAATTGACACTCAGGTTAAGCCAATCACGGTTGCAATATAACTGAGATTTTTCCCCCCTAAATAATAATGTTTTAAAAAGTCGATTTGAGAGTCATTTGGCGGGGCGAAATAATAATCCCAGCGCGTGCTGCAATTTCTCCTCCCCTCCCTCCCATTGCCTGGGTTATCCTGCATTTTCAACCTTGGCGACTTTGAAGATGTACAGACTTTGACTCCTAGAATTCTGCCCCCCCCAAAAGCTGGAGAATTCTGGGAGTCGAAGTCCGTACATCTTCAAAGTCGCCAAGGGGGAGAAACAGAAGTGGGAGAGAAAGAGAAAACTGCTAACCAACAGGCAGGGGATGCAACCAGGGATGAGATTCAGCCATTTCGGACTGGTTTGGCTGAACTGGTTTGCTCTGACAATCAGCTGGGTAGCGAACTGATACGCTCCAACGATCAGTTGTGTAGCGAACCGGTATGCTCTGACTATCAGCTGGGTAGCAAACTGATACGCCCCGATGATCAGCTGGGTAGCGAACTGGTCCGCTCCTACGATCAGCTGGGTAGCGAAGTGGTCCGTTCCTACGATCAGCTGGGTAGCGAAGTGGTCCGCTCCTATGATCAGCTGGGTAGCGAAGTGGTCCGCTCCTACGATCAGCTGGGTAGCGAAGTGGTCCGCTCCTACGATCAGCTGGGTAGCGAAGTGGTCCGCTCCTACGATCAGCTGGGTAGCGAAGTGGTCCGCTCCGATGATCAGCTGGGTAGCAAAGTGGTCCGCTCCGATGATCAGCTGGGTAGCAAAGTGGTCCGCTCCTACGATCAGCTGGGTAGCGAAGTGGTCCGCTCCGATGATCAGCTGGGTAGCGAACCGGTACGCTCTGACAATCAGCTGGGTAGCAAACTGATACACTCCGACAATCAGTTGTGTAGCGAACCAGTCCGCTCCTACAATCAGCTGGGTAGCGAACCAGTCCGCTCCTACGATCAGCTGGGTAGCGAACCAGTCCGCTCCTACGATCAGCTGGGTAGCGAACCAGTCCGCTCCTACAATCAGCTGGGTAGCGAACCAGTCCGCTCCTACGATCAGCTGGGTAGCGAACCAGTCCGCTCCTACGATCAGCTGGGTAGCAAACCAGTCTGCTCCTACGATCAGCTGGGTAGCGAACCGGACCGCTCTGACAATCAGCTGAGTAGCGAACCAGTCTGCTCCGCCCCTGTGCTTTACTTACCTATATCCTCACAGCTGATTCCCGCGACCGAGTGGATCGCTGTGCCTCAACTGTGTTAGTCCCCAAGAAGTAATGTGGAAGGCAAGTTTTGTTAAAACTGTGCATGAGCGCAAAGCACGCAATCACCGAACCGGTTGTTAAATCGGCAGGATCCCACCACGGGATGCAACCGTTGAAAAGAAGACCCAAAAAAGTTTGGAAAGCAGCATATGTCACACCCCCCCCCTCCCGAGTGCTTGGATGGGATCTTCGATCCTGGTTAGCTCCATCTTGTGGCAGAGAATTCCCACGGTTTTTGCCCCGAGAGGGCAAAACCTCCCGTCTCGCTTAGCCCCGTAAATTCCAAAGGGAGTCCCAATCCAAAACACCCACCCACCCACCCCAAAATCAAACTCCCAGCATTCCAGTGGAGAACTAACCCCTGGATGGGAGAGGGGGGGTGCATTGTCCCTTTCCAAAGATACGAAAGTCCAGAATGACGATAAGTGGCTTTGGATGGCTGGGGGGGGGGGGGGAGGGTGTGTGTGAAAGGAAGGGGGGGGGTTTGAGGGCTAACGGGGCAGGCCTTCGTAGTTCAATAGCCCCAGAGATCAACAAATACTCCTGTTGACTTAATCAGGTGAAAAGAGACTCTCTTAACGCTGTGCAAACATGCCTTCCAGGAGAGTTTGCTTTCTCACCTCCTCGGCCCTTTTCAAACCACAATTATTAATCGGCCAGCTTATCGGGGGAGAGAAAAATGCCACGTCGGGCGCTTAGGAAGATGTTTCCAGCCAGCTCTGGCAGGGCCCTGCCTAGAAACTGAGCAATGTCAGGAGGAAGGAGCTACGTGTGTGTGTGTGTGTGCGTGTGTGTGTGTGTGTGTGTGTGCATGTATCAGTGGTGGGTTTCTGCAGGCTCGCACCTACTCGCGAGAGCCGGTTGGTGAAATTTAGAGAACCGGTGAGAGGGGGTTCCACCGGTGTACCTGGAAGTAAATCTGGCCCGCCGCTGCCAGTGACCCAACGGGAAGGAAAGGAAAGGAAAGGAAGGAAAGAAAGAAAGAAAGAAAGAAAGAAAGAAAGAAAGAAAGAAAGAAAGAAAGAAAGAAAGAAAGAAAGAAAGAAAGAAAGAAAGAAAGAAAGAATTTATCATCACAACTGAGTCCAAAATTTTGGTTGCTAAGCAAGAGCATTGTTAAATGAGTTTCACATTTTAAAAAGTGGCCACTCCCACCTTGTCACATGACTGCCAAGCCACGCCCACAAAATAGGCCACACCTAGAGAGTAGGTTCTAAAAAAATTTGAAACCCACCACTGGTGTGTATGTGTTAAAGATTCACACACACACACACACACACACACTCCCCGCTGCCCCGTTCCTCCTGCTCAAGGTTAGGTCTTCCAGATTTTCATATTAGGGAAGAGCCACGGGGAAAATTAAGAGAGGTATGGAATTACTGAGTTGGAAGGCCCCCTGGAGGTCTTCTAGTCCAACCCCCGGCTCAAGCAGGGGACTCCATTCCACATCGGGCACGGGATTCTCTAGTCTCTTCTCGAAAAACTCCAGGGTCAGAGCGTTCGCAACTTCTGGAGGCATTGATGAATGGTTCCCAGCCATTCTCCTGAATTAACAGAGCTGGAAGGGACCTTGGAGCAGGAGATCCCACACCCGTGATGGGGAACCTGTGGCAGCTCAGCTCCAGCGCGCATGTGCGCACGGCTCCGGACATGTGATTATCTAGCTATCTCTTCTTGAAAACCTCCAGTGACGGAGCCCCCACCATCAAAATAATATCAATAAAATAAAATGTGCCAGAATTCCCCAGTTAGTTTTCTCGCATCTTTTAATGAAAAGTTCGGGGGGAAGGTCGTTCCAGAGGGCTGGACCTGCCACAGAGAAGACCCTTCTCCTGGACGCCGCCAGCCGGCATTGACCGGCGGTTGGCACCCTGAGGAGGCCCTCTCTGTGGGAGCGGATCGGTCGAAAGGAGGTGTGTGGTAGGAGACGGTCCCGCAAGTAACTAGGCCCTGTGCCATGGAGCAATTTAAAGATGGCAACCAACACCTTGAAGCGCACCCGGAAGGCCACCGGTAGCCAGTGCAGCTCGTGCAGGAAGGGTGTTACGTGGGAGCGCCGTGAGGCTCCCAAAATCCCCCGCGCGGCCGCATTCTGCACTAACTGGAGCCTCCGGGTGCACCTCAAGGGGAGCCCCATGTAGAGAGCATTGCAATAGTCTAGGTGGGACGTAACGAGCGTTTGAGTGACTGTGCGAAGGGCGTCCTGGTCAAGGAAGGGGCTCAACTGGCGTACCAGGCGAACCTGGTAAAAGGCCCCCCTGGTCACGGCCGTCACCTGGTCATCCAAGGATAGCCGTGAATCCAGGAGGACGCCTAAGTTGCGAGCCCTTTCCATGGGGGCCATTGACTCGGCCCCAAAGGCCAGCATTAGAGTCAGCTGGCTGTACCGGGACACTGGAAACCACAGCCCCTCGGTCTTGGGCGGGTTGAGTCGGAGTTTGTTACTCCCCATCCAGACCCGCACGGCTTCCAGACACCGGGACTTCAACGGCATCACTGGGGTGGTTGGTTGTGTTCTGATCACGTCACCACGGAAGCATTTCAACGGCCATAAACGTGAAACGATGGACACCAGTTACTTTTTCCAGCCCCGCTGTAACTTCCGTCACTAAACGAACTGCTTTAAACCGAGGACAGCCTCCTCGGAACGTCCCGCCGGAGAAATCCACGACTTTGAATACTATTTTGCACCTGGCACCTCTTTAAAAAAAAACAACAGTAGCCAAGAATCGCAAGCAAAACCACAAATCGCTTTTTATCGCCTGGAAAATAATCCCATTTCAGGAAATATTTTCATAGCCGTCAAGGGGAGGCCCAACCAGGAAGGGGAGGGGGTTGACTCTCTTTCTCCTTCATGCCGATAACGAGAAGTTAATAAAGTTGGGATTTTGTGGCGGGAGCAAAGACCTCTGACATCTTAATCTTTATTAAAGGCTCTTTTTAAGTTCCCGGAAGCTCTGAGTGCGAAGCTGTCATGCACCCCGTCGATAAAACACTCCAGAGCAGACCGGCCAAATGAACTCCGAAACACCCATCTGTAATCCATCAGGGGGCCCCGAAAAAAACCCAACAATTTGCGTGTTGGGTGGGTGGGAAAGAGCTTTCACTTGAAGTGCTTTCTAATTAATTAATTTTTACTTTGATATTAGAAAGCTCCCAAGATTGCCCTAATCCGAACCGAGCCAGCCTCACTTTTTATTGCAACGGGGATTAACCAAAAAAAAA
>CM077655.1:2483251-2555751 GCA_039707465.1 Rhabdophis nuchalis | reverse complement strand
AGCTTTTAAAATATCAACCGTCTCCAAAACACGCCTTGAAATCGTTGCCCCCCATCCAAAATCAATAAAATTCAAATTATTCTTATTAGTTTGCAGCCCTGATGTTCCGTCTCGTTCCGCGACTTGAAATAAAAGCACCACATGCACCCACAGGAGTCACGCAACGTCAAACCAACCGTGCTTAATTTTGATTAATTAATTAATTTCAAATTAAATGGTTGTTTTAGCAAGTATTCCAGTATTTGAGGGGCTGCCACAAAGGAGAGGGAGTCCAGTTATTCTCCAAAGCGCCAGAGGGCTGGACAAGAAACGACGGAGGGAAACTTATCAAATAGCGAAGCAACCTGGAATTAAGGAGAAATTTCCTAACAGTGAGGACAATTAACCAGTGGAACAGCTTGCCACCAGAAGTTGTGAATGCCCCAACACTGGAGGTTTTTAAAAAGAGACTGGACAGTTATTTGTCTGAAATACTATAGGTTTTCCTGCTTGAGCAAGGGGCTGGACTAGAAGACCTCCAAGGTCCCTTCCAGCTTCTACTCTACCCTACTCTATTCTACTCTTATTCTATTCTATTCTGCTCTACTCTTATTCTACCCTACTCTACTCTACTCTAGTCTATTCTACTCTTATTCTATTCTATTCTGCTCTACTCTTATTCTACCCTACTCTACTCTAGTCTATTCTACTCCTATTCTATTCTGCTCTACTCGTATTCTATCCTACTCTACTCTACTCTACTCTAGTCTATTCTACTCGTATTCTATTCTATTCTGCTCTACTCTTATTCTACCCTACTCTACTCTAGTCTATTCTACTCCTATTCTATTCTGCTCTACTCGTATTCTACCCTACTCTACTCTACTCTAGTCTAGTCTAGTCTACTCTTATTCTATTCTATTCTGCTCTACTCTTATTCTACCCTACTCTACTCTAGTCTATTCTACTCCTATTCTATTCTGCTCTACTCGTATTCTACCCTACTCTACTCTACTCTAGCCTATTCTACTCTTATTCTATTCTATTCTGCTTTACTCTACTCTTACTCTACTCTAGTCTATTCTACTCTTATTCTATTTTGCTCTGCTCTACTCTACTCTTATTCTACTCTACTCTACTCTACAATACTCTCCTCTCCTCTATTCTATTCCTTACTCATACGTCCTCCACAGTGGTGGGATTTCAAATCTTTTCCTACCGGTTCTATCAGAGAGCGCTTTCCGCGCACTCGCGGTTTGTGCTTTGCACACTCGTGGAGCACTCAAAGACCGCCCTTGGTGTCAGCGCTGGTGAGCTTATTTATTTATTTATTTTATTAAATTTATACCCCGCCCTTCTCCTACAAAAGGACCCAGGGCTGCGCAAATCAGCTGAGCTAAAAACCGGGAATATAGGACAGGGAATGATGGGGAGGCGGGAGGCCGGGCCGAATCAGAAGTGGTCTTTGCCAGTTCTCTCAACTACTCAACATTTCTGCGACCGGTTCTCCCGAACCGATCCGAACCGGCTGAATACCGCTTCCGCTCCTACCTTGGTCTTGCAATAAATCCCACGTAGGCCTCCACTCCAAACTTTCCTCCACTCCCCTGCCAAAAAAAAAAAAAAAAAAGAGGGAGAAATTCAACATATCCTAGCGTCACAACTTTGGGGGGACGGGACAAAAGGCCAACCACAGTTCCAGGCGTATTTCCTCCCTGGCGCCCGTCTTATTATTTTATTTTATTTTTTAAAAAACTAATTGAACACATGAAACAACATGTCCCCGAGCACGGCGCCTAAAATGCAAGGCGCTTTTCAAAGCTTCCTTCATAATCATCAAAAAAAGAGAAAGAGCGAGAGAGAGAGAAAGAGAGGGAGAGAGGGGGAATTTGGAATTTCAACCGTAATGGCTATCCTTCCTTGCCAAAACAAGGTTTCTTAGCAGGTGACTGTTCGTCGAGTACATCTGAAATAGTATCTAAATGAATTAGCAATAAAATGGACTTAGCATCACCAGTGGGAGCTTCCATTAATCTCGGTTTAATCACTAAAGAGATGCCATTCACATTTCTTAAGAAGTCGGGGGCTCTCCCCTCCTATTTCCCCCCCCCTCCCCTCCTCTCGCTGGCACCGCCGATTTCATAAAGTAACATATTTCTAATGAAACGGCTCTGCTTGAAATTTTTTTTTTTTTCGAAAAAAAAACAACACAAAACCCCAAAGGTTTATGCAGATTTGAGTTTTTATTACTGCTGGCATGGGCTCTTAAGAGACCCCAGAAGGTAAGTTCGCGTGAAAAGGCCCCAGCGTGGCGTGCCCCATATTCTTTGAAATAAAAATGCGCCACTCGTACGTAGGAGCCTTAATCAACTCTGACTTTTGATAGCCCAACAATAGCTAATTAGAATAACACCTGCCTTCGAAGTCATCTCATGCCGATTTCATCCAACAAGAAACCTAGCATCTTAGCGGCGTGATTATTACAGAAAGTGGGAAGGAGGGGGGGAGAGCTATCTATCTATCGCTAGAAAACACCGGGGCTGACAGTTTGCAAAAAAAAACAAAAAACGGGTAGCCATTAGGAAAGAAAAGAATAGAGAATGAGAGAGGATAGCGGGAGGGACCTTAGAGGTCTTCTAGTCCAACCCTCTGCTCAAGCAGGAGAGCCGCGCGGGACGAATTAATGGCCGTCCGGTCTCTTCTTGAAAACCGCCAGGGATGGGCAACCCACAACTTCTGAAGGCCAGTTAATTGTTGTCCCCGAAAGGAGGAGGAGAAGGAAGGAAGGAAGGAAGGAAGGAAGGAAGGAAGGAAGGAAGGAAGGAAGGAAGGAAGGAAGGAAGGATTCTACTTTAGCAGAATTCTACAAATTTGGAAGCACAAACTTCCTGCTGTCAGTCTTAACCGTCTGGTCATTTAGGGCCGGTCCTGCCGAATTTTCTTCCTCTGACTGTTAAGCCACTCGGGGCTCCTCTCTTCCTTCTCTGTCTGTTTCCTAAGCCGCTTCTCTTTTCTTCGTCTCCCAAGGCTGTTCGCGCATCCCATTACAATCCCCACATCTTCTTCCAGCCGTAAAAAAAACCAATAAGGAATCTTAGGTTTCTTTCTTTCTTTCTTTCTTTCTTTCTTTCTTTCTTTCTTTCTTTCTTTCTTTCTTTCTTCTTTCTTTTTATCTGTCTTTCTGTCCTTCCTTCTTTCCTTCCCTCCTTCCTTCTTTCTTTCTATTTTCTTTCTGTATGTCTTTCTTTCTTTCTTTTGTTTTTTCTTTCTGTCTTTCTTTCTTCCTTTCTTCCTTTATTTCTGTCTGTCTTTCCTTCTTTCTTTCCGTTCTCTGTCTTTCCTTCCTTCCTTTCTTTCTCAGTTTCTATTTCTATTTTTCTTTTTCTCTCTCTCTCTTTTCCTATTTGCTTCTCTACTTCTTCCTTCCTTCCTTCCTTATTTCTTTATTTCTTTCTCTTTTTCTTTCTTCCTTCCTTCCTTCCTGTCTCTCTTTCTTTTCTTTCTTCCTTCTTCCTTCCTTCCTTCCTTTCTTTCTGAAAGAAGAGAGAAATTTGGACACAGAGAAATATTGCTACCTGAGTGAAACAATGTCTGTGGATTTTAGAGGCACCATCCCTGTATCTGTAAGAATATTTTTGCAGCAGTGAGGACTAGAAAACTATTGTCCTTCCTTCCTTCCTTCCTTCCTTCCTTCCTTCCTTCCTTCCTTCCTTCCTTCCTTCCTTCCTTCCTTTCTTTCTTTCTTTCTTTCTTTCTTTCTTTCTTTCTTTCTTTCTTTCTTTCTTTCTTTCTCCCACCCCTCTGTTGTTTAAACAGGGTCCCCGGGAAGGCCCACCCCTCCAGGCTTTCCCGCAGAATTTCAGCCCCATCTCTGTTGCTTCTGCTGCGTTGTGGTTCCATGAAACGGCTCCCGCCACTTAAAACCGAACGGGGAAAATAAAACAATAATAAGGGGCGGGAGGAATAACCACAACCACTGCACGAGCCGGAAGACTTCGCCTGGCCTCGTGGCTGCCGCGGGATGCTTGCGTTCCCCCCCGCGCCCCTCGAGAGAGAGAGTTTAGCGCTTGGGCCCATTAAACGGGCTCCCCCACCGTTTCCGCCATTTAGCTCTCTTAACTTTTGAATGTATATCCATACGTACGTCTTTAGGCGTCTTTAGTAAACACGTTGAGTGAAGTACGTCTCAGCGGGCGCCCCTCTTAAATACCTGGCAGTTTCATAACAAGAAATATGACTACTTATTAATAACAACGGAAGCGCTGGTTCCAGCAGGGCCCATAATACACTTCGGTCCAACAGACCGAGAAAGATTCCGAGCGGGTCTTCGAAACAGAAATGACCTTAGTCTACCCGCCCCGTCCCGTCCCGAAAAAACAGTGGACCAAGCTGTCGATATAGGCAGATAATCCTTGATTTACAATGATTCATTCAGCGACCGTCTAAAGGAGTGTTGTGGTGGCCTTAGAGGTGGAGCTCTCGCCTCACAATCCGCAGGCTGTGAGTTCGATCCTAGGGAGAGGCAGATATTTCTCTCTCTTTGGCCACACTGAGGATATATCTGCTGAACAAAACTCCTCATTGGCGACAGGGAAGGGCAGATGGCCAGTAAACACTCCGTTCCATTCATTTGCCCAGGCATGAAAAGCCCCGACAAGATGAGTGGTGCGGTGGCCTTAGAGGTGGTGCTCTCTTTTCACAATCCGCAAGCTGTGAGTTCGATCCTAGGGAGAGGCAGATATTTCTCTCTCTGGGCACACTGAGAATGTATCTGCCTACAAAAATCCGTACTTGCGACAAGAAAGGTATCCGGCCATTCAACACTTTGCTAACTCCATTCTGTTGCCAAGACTCCACCTCACAAGGGATGATGGGACTGTTAAAAGATGGTGATTAGTGACCGTTTAAAGTTACCACGGCAGTGAAAAAAGACACTTACGACCGTTTTCCACACATAACAACTCATTGCCACCTTCCCCAGGATTCATGGGATCGAAACTCGGGCGCTTTCCAATGGGATTCATTTTTGCGGCAGCCGCAGTGTCCCGAGCCATCAGAACCCCTGTAGTAACCTTCCCACAAGCCACTTTGCAATGGCATGATTCAGTTTAGCGGTAGTTTTCATCGCGCGACCACAGGGATGCGACGAGGGCCGTTAAGCATGAAAAACGGCCGTAAGTCCCTTTTGTCAGGGCCATCGTAACTTTCCGGCAGTCGCTAAAGGAACTGTCGTAGTTTGAGGAACAATTTCTTGCAACCTAGAGGTAGAAGGTAACAATACAATTTGGTGCATAAGAGCAAAACAACCAACTCATTATTGTTGGTGGTGGTGATGGTTATTCGCACAATTCAGAGATGGGGTCCTACCGGTTTGGACCGGTTCAGCCAAGTAGGTAGCAACTTGGCTCGACACGTGCCCGGACCTGTTTTATCCTCCTTGGCGCCATCTTGATTTTCTGTTCTACACATGCAGAGAACAATCTTCATTGAAAAATTTGCAATTTTTCTCCCTGTGTGGTGGGTTATGACTGGTACACCCCGGTACGGGTGTACCGGTGCCTGCGGTGCTCGGAGGGGCCTCCCGCCCGCCCGCCTTCTCTTCTTACCTGTATTTGAGCAAACCGGGCCATTTGTGCATGCGCACAGAGCATACGGCGCCTGCCTGACACTCCGCCGAGCAGCTGGAGCTTTGTGGGTGGTGGGTACACATACGTGTGCTGCGCATGTACACATGGTGGATGCCCGGCCCCATTGCAGCATACCGTTGCAATGGGATCCGGAACCCACCACGGACCTTTTTAGGTGCAAATGCGCGTGGAGCACACATTTCTTTGCGCACCGAACCGGTAGTAATGCCAGCAGGAACCCACAGTGGGCCAGATGTTCAGCCTGGATTTAGCATTGGTACCCACCTCTCGTGTCCTTCCCAAGGACCTCGGAAGGCCAGATGTCGAAGTTGGATAGCGTCAGCGGTAACGTCTGCAGGATGTAAGCCGTTGCGAGCGAAGCCGTTTTGCAATTGACTTACACTGAATTTGTCAATGCCGATGATGATGATCATTTCTTCAGTTTATTCGCCGCCCGTCACACTCCAAGGCGACCCACAGAGCTCGTGCCCACTGGGCCCCGTCTCACAACCACATTCTGGACTGCCAATCAATGTGCCCTTGGCCCTCCCCTCCCCAAAGACCCCTCCCTTCTCCTCCCCGGTCATTTGTCAACTTAATCTCGATCCGAGCAGCCCTCCTCTTTTTCTTCTTCTTCTTCTACTTCTTCTTCTTCATTGTTCCCAGTTTGCCACATCAGATCAGGGTGACTGATCACCGCTTTGGCCACAGGTTGGTAATAAAACCAGTAAGACCCCCCCTCCTCCCTTTCCATTTCCCCCCCTCCGCCCCCCGGGGTCCCACACGCACGACAGCTCTGCACACCGGCCATTCATCAAGACGTACTTGGTGGTGGCCAGTATCTCCCATTCCGCCTCCCTGCTTCTGTATTTCCTCCCCACCCCCCACGTTGCTCGGAGGAAATATTTCAAAACGAATAATTTGGCTCTTTTCAGAACTCTGCACAAATGGTTCGAAGGGGCACCTAACCCAACGCCAAATAATATCATCTATCCTTCAATGAGAAATTTGGCTTTATTTTAGTTTAGTTTAGTTTCGTTTCTTCCATCCTTGCTTCCTTCCTTTCCTTCCTTTCCTTTCTCCCTCCCTCTCTTTATTTCCTTCCTTCCTTTCATTCTGTTTCTCCCTTCCTTTCCTTCGTTCCTTCCCTCCCTGCCTTCCTTCCTTTCCTTCCTTTCCTTTCCTTCCTTCCACCCTTCCTCTCTCTTTCGTTCCTTCCTTCCATCCTTCCTCTCTCTTTCCTTCCTTTCCTTCCTTCCATCCTTCCTCTCTCTTTCCTTCCTTCCCTTCCTTCCATCCTTCCTCTCTTTCCTTCCTTCCTTCCTTCTTTCCATTCTTCCTCTCACTTTCCTTCCTTCTCTTCCTTCCATCCTTCCTCTCTCTTTCCCTTGCTTTCCTTCCTTCCATCCTTACTCTTCTTCCTTCCTTCCTTGCTTGCCTTCCTTCCATCCTTCCTCTTTCTTTCCTTCCTTCCTTTCCCTTCCTTTCTTTCATCCTTCCTTCCTTTTCTTCCTTCCCTTCCTTCCATCCTTCTCTTTCTTTCCTTATTTCCTTTCCCTTCCTTCCTTCCTTTCATTCCTTAATTCTGTCCTTTCTTTCCTTCCTTCCCTTCCCTTCCTTCCCTTATTTCCTCCCTCCCTCCTTCCCTCCCCCCCTCCCTTCCTTCCTTCCTTCTCTCCTGCTGCCTTTTGGGCAGAAACACATCTCCACTTTCCCTTCTGATGGCCACGGATTTTTCCCTGCCTGGGCAAAAAAAAAAAAAACTCAACCCCAATCATAATAATAATAATAATAATGCCGAGTTTTAAATCTTAATGAAAGATTTAGTGCCCATTGGAGTGTAAATACCAACCACTGTGTAACAGGCCCAGGATAATCAATCACATCTACATAAGTTGAGAGAAAAGTATGAGGGTTGTTATATCTATATACGTGGATCTATATATATCGAAAGGGCTGTAATAATAAGAGACGTTTCTTAGCACCCATAAAGCTGTTGGGATTTAATCCTTCTCTAAATAACATCAACAGCGTTAAAACAAATCTGTCGCCCAAGTAGGTCATAAACAGCCCGGCTGAGAAGCCATTAAACGGAGATCTCAGGAAAGATTCATAGCCGGGATTGAAACCCAGACAAAAAAAAAGGGAAATCCCTGCAATTCGAACAGATCCCCTTTACGACGCAGCTAAGTCCTCGACTTAACGACCGCCCTCGATCGCAGATTTAACCTTCGTTAAGCGAGCTCGGCCCCGTTGGGCCACGATCTCGACACAGACATTAACTTAGCCACACAGGCGTTAAATGAATCTAGCTTCCCCCTTTGATGTTGCTCGTCCGAGGGGGTCACCCAAAGGGGATCGAGCGCCTGACCCCGGGGACGCTGGGAGCCGTCGTAAAGGCGAGTCGGATGCCAGCGTCGCTGCTTCCGATCGCTGCCAGAAGGGTGGCAATAACCCGCAGTCTCTTTTCTCAGTGCTGTCGTAACATGGCCGGTTGGAGTCGTGCATGTGTGCATACATGGCCGGTTGGAGTCGTGCGTGCATCCGTGGCGGAGCTGAGCTGAGCAATGGCTTGCATGCCCACCAAGAGGGCTCCCCATGCCACGTGTTCGCCTATAGCGTACACCTATGGCCACGCCGTTCTTTCCTCCTCCTCCTCCTTACAATAATAATACAATACAATACAATAGCAGAGTTGGAAGGGACCTTGTAGGTCTTCTAGTCCAACCCCCTGCGTGGGCAGGAACTTTATACCATTTCAGACAAGTGGCTATCTAACATCTTCTTAAAGACTTCCAGGGTTGGGGCATTCACAACTTCTGGAGGCAACTTCTGTTCCAGAGGTTAATTGTTCTAACTGTCAGGAAATTCCTCCTCAGTTCTAAGTTGCTTCTCTCCTTGATTAGTTTCCACCCATTGCTTCTTGTCCTGCCCCCAGGTGCCTTGGAGAATAGTTTGACTCCCTCTTCTTTGTGGCATCCTCTGAGATATCGGAAGACTGCTATCATGTCTCCCCTGGTCCTTCTCTTCATCAAACTAGACATACCCAGCTCCTGCAACCGTTCTTCATATGTTTTAGCCTCCAGTCCCCTAATCATCTTGGTTGCCCTTCTCTGCACTCTTTCCAGAGTCTCCACGTCTTTTCTACATCGTGGCGACCAAAACTGTATGCAGTATTCCAAGTGTGGCCTTACCAAGGCACTTACCAAGTGGCATTAACACTTCACGTGATCTAGATTCTATCCCTCTGTTGATGCAGCCTAGAACTGGGTTGGCTTTTTTGGCAGCTGCTGCACACTGCTGGCTCCTATTTAAATGGTTGTCCACTAGGATTCCTAGATCCCTCTCACAGTTGCTACTATTGAGCAAGGTACCACCTATACTGTACCTGTGCATTTTGTTTTTCTTTTTTCACAATTGAATTTCATTTTATTAGATAGTGCCCAGTGTTCAAGTTTGTCTAGATCCTTCTGTATCTTAAGCCTCCTTGAGCCGTACGCATTTCTACAAGGTCTCCCCGTCTTCGCTTTCATGCATTTCGGCAATGCGAGAGCGTCCTTTTCCGTCCAGTGTAACTCCAACTCCTCTTTTATGGGGTCTGGGTTATCTTTTTTGGGGTGGGAAGGGTTGGTATCCTTCGGTGTCACGGAGAGGGCCTGCCCGGTGAGCAGGGGTTATTAGTTAGATGTCCCACGCGGGTGATTTACGACAGGGCTCATTTCTGCCGCTGGAGATACGAGGGCCGGTCATAAAAACAAAACGCAAACATCACAGCTCAGACAAGTCCAGGTTTTTTTAGTCTGGTTTCCCCCGCAGACGGTTTCTGCACCAGGATACTCCTAAAGCAAGGAACCGACATGTTGGAAGGAACAATGGCAGGAGGCCACTAATGGCTCGGCGTTTTGGGAGATCTCGAGGCACGATCTCAAGCCCAGGAGCCAGGCCCTTTTCAGACCGGGGGGGGGGGTTTGCTTCCTCCCCTGGCCAGCCCAACCAAAATAAATCAATAAAAATACAATGAAACGGAGAATGCAAAGGGGGGGAAAAAAGGTTTCGGGAACCAGAGTTTTTCAATGGAACCTGCACGGCCTTCCACGCACCATCTCCGGGAAGTGGGAATTGACAGAGGCCAGCGGTCAATTTCCAGCCCACTTTGGATGGCGTAGCAGGCACAGGCTGGGTATTGGCGGGGGGGGGGCTTTGTCCCTCCGTCTCGATCCACGTTGAAGCGTCCCAAGCAGAGTCTGGAATCGCTGACCCGTCACAAGCGACAGTCACGATAAGTATCGGTCGGTTCTCCGGCCACTAACGGAATTGCGATTGGTGGGGTGGGTGCGATGCCACTTTTAACATTGGAGTGTATTTATAAAGGGAGAGAGGGGGAGATGGACAGAGAGAGAGAGAGAGAAAGAGAGAGAGAGAGAGAGAGAGAGAGAGAGAAAGAGAGAGAGAAAGAGAGAGAGAGAGAGAGAGAGAGAGAGAAAGAGAGAGAGAGAGAGAGAGAGAAAGAGCTCTGTTTGGGGATGTAAATATGGCATGCAGGATAACTGAGATGGAATGGACTCTTTAAAGTGGCTTCGGACGGAGTTACAATACAATACAATAGCAGAGTTGGAAGGGACCTTGGAGGTCTTCTAGTCCAACCCCCTGCCTAGGCAGGAAACAAGTTTTCCACCTGTGTTGTGAGGAAGGCCACAACTTGACCAAAAGCTGCCTCCCCAAACCTCTAAAAGCAGGAAATCACAGAATAACAGAACTAGGAGGGACCTTGGAGGTCTTCTAGTCCAACCCCCTGCTCAGGCAAGAAACCCTACACACTTCAGACAACTGGCTGCCTTCTTAAAAACTTCCATCGCTGGAGCAATCAGAACTTCTGGTGGCAAGGCGTTCCACTGTCAGGAAATCCCTCCTTTGTTCCACATTGCTTCTCTTCTTGATTAGTTTCCACCCGTTGCTTCTCGTCCTGCCTTCGGGGGCTTTGGAGAATAGGCTGACCCCCCTCCTCTTCTTTGGGGCAGCCCCTCAAATATTGGAACGCTGCTCTTGGGTCACTGCTATCTTTGCTATCATTGGGACACTGCTATGCTTTCTTTGAAGTCATTTTAATTAATGCTGCAAATTTTTCTTTTAAAAAAAGAGGAATTCTGATCAAAAAAAGGAAGGGAGGGACGGAGGAAGGAAGGAGAAGAATAGATAGATGATAGATAGATAGATAGATAGATAGATAGATAGATAGATAGATAGATAGATAGATAGATAGGAAGGAAGGAAGGAAGGAAGGAAGGAAGGAAGGAAGGAAGGAAGGAAGGAAGGAAGGAAGGAAGGAAGGAAGGAAGGAAGGAAGGAGATAGAAGGATAGATAGGTGAAAAGATGCTAGGAAGGAAAGAGATAAGATAGGTAGGTAGGTAGGTAGGTAGGAAGAATGGATGGATGGATGGAAGGAAGGAAGGAGATATTTAATTTTAATATTTAAATTAATTTAATTTAATTTAAATTTAATATTTAAATAGAAGGATAGATAGATAGATAGATAGATAGATAGATAGAGAGAGAGAGAGAGAGAGAGAGAGAGAGAGAGATAAAGAGAGATTAAGAGAATATTGGTTATAATCAGGGTTTATAAAACTAGGTATACTCAAAATACAGCCAGTACACTGCCGCTGCAAAATTAGAAATGTATTATGTATTATAAAGAAAAATGTACAATAAAAATATTTATTTAAAAAAAAGATTGACAGAGGGAGATGGATGGATGGACGGAGACAGACAAAAAAGGAAGGAAGGAAGAGGGGGGGAAAGAAGGAAGGAAGGAAGGAAGGAAGGAAGGTCACAACACGAGAATGTTTGAAATTAAAAACTAAAAGCAAAAACGAAACCGAGCAGCAGGGAAGCCCTCCGTTTATCTCTTCTTCTACCCTTTATTTTTCTTTTCAAATCCGTTCCTTGGAAACCCGGCGCAAAACCCCTGTGCGAAGATGCCCTCTCTTGTTAAGACTTGGTTCTACATCGTCTAAGAAGGAGGAAGAAAGGGGGCCCAGGGGTTGAAGGTTACAGATGATACCCCCCAAACATCCTGGCGGTGTGATTTGTGGGCCGATCGGACGGGGGGGGGATTTAAATTTTAAAGAAAAAATTGGAGGAAGGAGCAAATAAAAGGAGACTTATCGGCCTTGTTCAGCCCGACAGAGAAAGGCACGGGAGGAAACTCAAACAGAAGGAGGGGAGGGAAAGTAAATTGAATTTTATCTGAATAAGCTGGGTGTCAGGCAATTGGTATTTGAGCAGTGGAGATTTGGAGCTCTTGACGTAGGATTGCGAAACGTGGACTTTAGACCACGCAAACACGCTGAGGTGACCTTGCCGCTTCAGAGTTTGGCTTTGGGGGCCACCAAGTGAACGTGGAAAAAACCAACTTTGGGATGGACGGGACGGAGCTAAAATAGGGACGCGGTAGCTCAGCGGCTATAGGTCGGTTAGAATCCCTAGTGCCACCGCATAACGGAGGGAGCTCCCGGGACTCGTCCCAGCTTCTGCCAACCGAGAAGTTCAAAAGCACGTTAAAAAATGCAAGTAGAAAAATAGGAGCCACCTTTGGTGGGAAGGTAATTGCAGTCCGGGGGTTCGAATCCCTAGTGCTGCGTAACGGAGGGAGCTCCCGGGACTCGTCCCAGCTTCTGCCAACCGAGCACTTCGAAAGCACGTAAAAAATGCAAGTAGAAAAATAGGAGCCACCTTTGGTGGGAAGGTAATTGCAGTCCGGGGGTTCGAATCCCTAGTACTGCGTAACGGAGGGAGCTCCCGTGGCTCGTCCCAGCTTCTGCCAACCGAGCACTTCGAAAGCACGTAAAAAATGCAAGTAGAAAAATAGGAGCCACCTTTGGTGGGAAGGTAATTGCAGTCCGGGGGTTCGAATCCCTAGTGCTGCGTAACGGAGGGAGCTCCCGGGACTCGTCCCAGCTTCTGCCAACCGAGCAGTTCAAAAGCACGTTAAAAAAATGCAAGTAGAAAAATAGGAGCCACCTTTGGTGGGAAGGTAATTGCAGTCCGGGGGTTCGAATCCCTAGTGCTGCGTAACCGAGGGAGCTCCCGGGACTCGTCCCAGCTTCTGCCAACCGAGCAGTTCAAAAGCACATTAAAAAAATGCAAGTAGAAAAATAGGAGCCACCTTTGGTGGGAAGGTAATTGCAGTCCGGGGGTTCGAATCCCTAGTATTGCGTAACGGAGGGAGCTCCCGGGACTCGTCCCAGCTTCTGCCAACCGAGAAGTTCAAAAGCACGTTAAAAAATGCAAGTAGAAAAATAGGAGCCACCTTTGATGGGAAGGTAATTGCAGTCCGGGGGTTCGAATCCCTAGTGCTGCGTAACCGAGGGAGCTCCCGGGACTCGTCCCAGCTTCTGCCAACCGAGCAGTTCAAAAGAACGTTAAAAAATGCAAGTAGAAAAATAGGAGCCACCTTTGGTGGGAAGGTAATTGCAGTCCGGGGGTTCGAATCCCTAGTAGTGCGTAACGGAGGGAGCTCCCGGGACTCGTCCCAGCTTCTGCCAACCGAGAAGTTCAAAAGCACGTTAAAAAATGCAAGTAGAAAAATAGGAGCCACCTTTGGTGGGAAGGTAATTGCAGTCCGGGGGTTCGAATCCCTAGTACTGCATAACGGAGGGAGCTCCCGGGACTCGTCCCAGCTTCTGCCAACCGAGCAGTTCAAAAGCACGTTAAAAAATGCAAGTAGAAAAATAGGAGCCACCTTTGATGGGAAGGTAATTGCAGTCCGGGGGTTCGAATCCCTAGTACTGCGTAACGGAGGGAGCTCCCGGGACTCGTCCCAGCTTCTGCCAACCGAGCACTTCGAAAGCACGTTAAAAAATGCAAGTAGAAAAATAGGAGCCACCTTTGGTGGGAAGGTAATTGCAGTCCGGGGGTTCGAATCCCTAGTGCCGCGTAACGGAGGGAGCTCCCGTGGCTCATCCCAGCTTCTGCCAACCGAGCACTTCGAAAGCACATAAAAAATGCGAGGAGAAAAATAGGAACCACCTTTGGTGGGAAGGGAACAGCGTTCCGTGTGCCTTCGGGCGTTGAGTCATGCCGGCCACATGACCTCGGAGACGTCTTCGGACAGCGCTGGCTCTTCGGCTTTGAAAGGGAGATGAGCAGCGCCCCCTAGAGTCAGGAACAACTAGCACATATGCGCGAGGGAAACTTTTTTCTTTATGGAGCTAAAGCACCATCCCGTGTTATGTTCTCCAGTTGTGTTGACTGCAGAAAATTATTTTAAAGGAAGTGTAAGTTAATTCCTGTAAGCGTATTTTGAGACCGATCGATTTATTACGTTTAATAAATCTGTAGGTCTCCAATACCCCCCTGCCCCTCCTGCGATCCTATGCATGTTTGATAACGTCACCCTGGGGGAAAAAATAGGCACACCGTGGAAAAGGTTAAACAGCACACGTTTTTTTTTTCCTAGTGGAAAACCCACGGGCAAGATCTAGGAAAAAGTGCTTAAAAATCACGTCTCGTCTCCCACAAATGGAAACAAACGATCAGGATAATTTCTCCAGGAAACTTTTGTTCTCCTTTTTCGCAACCAATTTTACGCTCGTTTAAAGATATTAGAAAAAGGAAAGGAGGGGAAAAAAAGACTAAATTGTTGGCTCTTTCCTGGACTGTCTCGCGCACAAAAATTTGCCCAGTTGATAGCTCAATTTCTTCTTCTTCTTCTTCTTCTTCTTCTTCTTCTTCTTCTTCTTCTTCTTCTTCTTCTTCTTCTTCTTCTTCTTCTTCTTCTTCTTCTTCTTCTTCTTCTTCCTCTTCCTCTTCCTCTTCCTCCTCTTCCTCTTCCTCTTCCTCTTCCTCTTCTTCTTCTTCTTCTCCTCCTCCTTCTCCTTTTCCTTCTCCTTTTCCTTCTCCTGCACCTGATTCGGACCTGCTTCTCAGCGTCTGGAGCAGATTTTTGGGGAAGCCTCAATGGTCTTTTTCATGCAACAGCTGGATTTTGTCCTGGAATTGGATCTGGAGATTGTGATCCGAAACTTTGAAAAGTCGCACAATTTTTTTTTTTCCCCTGGAGTGCGGTGCCTCAAGTCCGGTTAGCTTGCTCTTGATCGACGCCTAATAATGTCTTGTCCAGATTCTTTTATTGTTACTTAAAATAATAGAATAAAAAAAAAAAAGGAATGGGGGGGAAATAAGATGAAACAAAAGAATCTCAGATGTTTTTTAAAAAGCACAGTGAGAAAACTTTTTAGTAATGGAGGGGAGGGAAGGAGGGAGGGAAGGAAGGAAGGAATGAGTGAGGGAGGGAAGGAGGGAGAGGAAGGGAGGAAGGATGTAATAGGAAGGAAGGGAAAACAGAAAAGTGAGAGAGGAAGGAAAGGAAGAAAAGAAGGGAGGGAGAGGGAGGGAAGATGTTAATAGAAAGGAACAGAGAAAAGAAAAGTGTAAGAGGAAAGAGTGAAGGAAGGAATGGAGGGAGAGAGGGGAAGGAGGGAAGGAAGGAAAGAAGGAAGGAAGTTAATAGGAAGGAAGGGAGAAAAGAAAAGTGTAAGAGGAAGGAAAGGAAGAAGGGAAGGAAGGTATGGAGGGAGGCAGAAGAGGGAGGGAAGAAAAGGTAGGAAAGAAGGATGAATAGGAAGGGAGAAAAGAAAAAGTTTAAGAGGAAGGGAAGGAAGGAGGGAAGGAAAGACGGTAATAGGAAGGGAAGGAGAAAAGGAAAGTGTAAGAGGAAGGAAAGGAAGAAGGGAAGGAAGGTATGGAGGGAGGCAGAAGAGGGAGGGAAGAAAAGAAGGTAGGAAAGAAGATATTAATAAGAAGGGAGAAAAGAAAAAGTTTAAGAGGAAGGGAAGGAAGGAGGGAAGGAAAGACGGTAATAGGAAGGGAAGGAGAAAAGGAAAGTGTAAGAGGAAGGAAAGGAAGAAGGGAAGGAAGGTATGGAGGGAGGCAGAAGAGGGAGGGAAGAAAAGAAGGTAGGAAAGAAGATATTAATAAGAAGGGAGAAAAGAAAAAGTTTAAGAGGAAGGGAAGGAAGGAGGGAAGGAAAGACGGTAATAGGAAGGGAAGGAGAAAAGGAAAGTGTAAGAGGAAGGGAAGGAAGGAAGAAGGAGGGAAGGAAAGAAGGATGATACTAGGAAGGAAGAAAAGAAAAGTGTAAGAGGAAGGAAAGGAAGAAGGGAAGGGAAGATCTTAATAGGAAGGAAGGGAGAAAAGAAAAGTGTAAGAGGAAGGAAAGGAAGAAGGGAAGGAAGGTATGGAGGGAGGCAGAAGAGGGAGGGAAGAAAAGAAGGTAGGAAAGAAGATATTAATAAGAAGGGAGAAAAGAAAAAGTTTAAGAGGAAGGGAAGGAAGGAGGGAAGGAAAGACGGTAATAGGAAGGGAAGGAGAAAAGGAAAGTGTAAGAGGAAGGGAAGGAAGGAAGAAGGAGGGAAGGAAAGAAGGATGATACTAGGAAGGAAGAAAAGAAAAGTGTAAGAGGAAGGAAAGGAAGGGGGGAAAGGAAAGGAGGGAGGGGGGAAAGAAGTGAAAGAGGAAGGAAGACAGAAAGAAAGACAGAAGGGAAGCAGAAAGAATGAAAGTTCTTGATTGAATTGTGCCAATTGTGCTTCAGAATCGCATCGCACTGAACACTAAACGCATCGGATGTCGTTTTACCAAAACACACAATTGGAAACCGCTCTGCAACGGGGTGGCCGTTTCCACGGGGCCAACATGCCAGGAGTTTTTTAGGTTTTTCCCCCTGTTTTCTGGAAAGGCCCCGACTTCCATTGGCTAAAACAACATTAGCCCAAGCAGGAAAAAGAGAAAATATCGACACAAATCTTTCAAGCAGGCTGCCTCAAATTGGGATAATGTCGAAGACAGCTTAGATAAACACCTCCGTCGCCCATCCGAGGAATGTTTGAGAACTGAGCCTCCCCCAAGGGATCCAAAACCTTAGGAGAGGGAGGGGGAAACGCCCTTTTCCAGCCCCTTTTCATTGGAAAAAACTTGGGAAAAACAGGCAGTTTTTCATGATCTCTCCTGCTCACGTTTAAGCATCTCACCAGAAGACGAAATCGCTGGATGGAATGCAACCATTTCCAAGTCGTACCTTTTGGTAGATAATATCCAAAAACAGAAGGTGTTTTGAGAAAGAGAGAAAGAAAGAAAGAAAGAAAGAAAGAAAGAAAGAAAGAAAGAAAGAAAGAAAGAAAGAAAGAAAGAAAGAAAGAAAGAAAGAAAGAAAGAAAGAAAGAAAGAAAGAAAGAAAGAAAGAGGAGGGGGAGAGGGAGAGAAAGAGAGAGAGAGAAAGGAAGAAAGGAATAAAGAAAGAAAGAAAGAAAGAGGAGGGGGAGAGGGAGAGAAAGAGAGAGAAAGGAAGAAAGAAAGAAAGAAAGAAAGAAAGAAAGAAAGAAAGAAAGAAAGAAAGAGGAGGGGGAGAGGGAGAGAAAGAGAGAGAAAGGAAGAAAGAAAGAAAGAAAGAAAGAAAGAAAGAAAGAAAGAAAGAGAAGGAGGGAAAGAAAGAAAAGGGAGGGAGGGACAGAAAGAAAGAAAAAGAAAAGAAGGAAACAAGTTTCTAGCCCTCACTGCCGCAAAAAAAATTCTTGCAGACATAGGGACAATGCCTCTAAAATCCACACAGCATATTGTATTTCTCTACGTCCAAATTTCTCTCTTTTCAGAAAGGAAAGAAGGAAGGAAAGAAAGAAAGAAAGAAAGAAAGAGAAAGAGAGAGGGGGGAGGGAGGGAAGGAAGGAAGGAAAGAGAGAGAGTGAAAGAAAAAAGGGAAAGAAAGAAAAAGAAACAAACAAAGAAAGAGAAACAAGTTTCTAGTCCTCACTGCCGCAAAAAATATTCTTGCAGATATGGAGATAATGCCTCTAAAATCCGCAGAGCATATTGTTTCACTTGGGCAGCGATATTTCTCTGCGTCCAAATTTCTCTCCGCTTTCAAAGAAAGCACTTCGGTTAATAAGACTCTAAAACCACAACTATATCGTCTAATGATAGATAGATATTTTTCCTAACGGTGGAAAATATTTTAATTCACGTTCCTGCACATTTGGATTCCCTTGTCAAGAGTTCCTTTATACTTAGGCAGACTCTTCATTTCAATGAAAAAGAAAAGAATATATATCTATACTAGTCTCCCTGACTTATTTATTGATCAGCTCAAAAACGTTATATATATTATAACGTAATTCTTGGCTTGCTGTCTAGATGGTCTCTGGTGATGAGCCGAAAGGCAGGAAAGGAAACAGTATGTCTCCTCCCTTAATTGGGGCCTATTAACAGGTTGTTGTGAAACAATTACATATATGTGTGTGTGTGTATGTGTGTGTTAGTTTTTATGAGCTGATCAATAAATTAAATTAGAGAGAGACCAGGATAGATCTATTTCGAGCTTATTAGCTCTCATCAGCTGGCCATACCCCTTACTGGGATTCGAACCGGGGCTATGTTGCATATATATATATATATATATATATATATATATATCTCAGGAGACAGATAAATAAATTAATCAGGAGACAGATAAATTCCTAATCCTGAGTGCATATATATATATATATATATGCACTCAGGATTAGGAATTTATCTGTCTCCTGATTAATTCATCCCAGAATCACAAGGCTGGAGTCAAGTTAACTCTTGAAATCCGGAAAAATGAAATCTCCAAGTTTTGGTGTGGTTTTTTCTTTTTAATATAATTTTATTTGTGCTTTTTTTTCTTCCTTTAACATATCTGAGTGCTTGGTGAACACTACATTGTCTGGGTCAATTTTCTTTATCCAGAATACTAATAGCAATGATAATAATAATAATATTGTTTAGGTATTCACGATCGTAATTTTTCAACCTCCGAGACTTAACAAACACATTGTCATTGTCATATATTATATTTCGTAGCCGTGTACATAATCATGTCCCCCCCCCCCAATTTCTACTTCCTTTTTTAACCCCTAAACCCAACATAAGGGACATGGGGACTCAGGGGCTAAGACACTGAGCTGGTCAGTCAGAAAGGTCAGTTCGAATCCCCAGCGCCGCGTAACGGAGGGAGCTCCCGTTGACTCGTCCCAGCTTCTGCCAACCTAGCAGTTCGAAAGCACGTAAAAAATGCAAGTAGAAAAATAGGAGCCACCTTTGGTGGGAAGGGAACAGCGTTCCATGCGCCTTCGGGCGTTGAGTCCTGCCGGCCACATGAGCACGGAGACGTCTTCGGACAGCGCTGGCTCTTGGGCTTTGAAACGGAGATGAGCACTGCCCCCTAGAGTCAGGAACAACTAGAACATATGTGCCAGGGGAACCTTTACCTTTAACGCAACAATACCCATATTAAGAAGTATCGTATATCTATCCATCATCTCTTACCCTCTACTCTTTAAGCGTCTTAAGCAGTTTTGGTGGCGTTCAGGGCTTTTTTAAAAAAATGTGGGTTTTTTAAAAAATCCCAGATGGTGTGTGTGTGTGTGTGTGTGTGTGTGTGTGTGTGTGTGTGTTTATATCACAAAAGAAATGTTTGTCAACCATGGGGGGGGGGAGGAATTCAATAAATTGATTGTTTTCCTCCTGAACCTCTTGCCCTCATAACGCTGCCACCATTTAAATGCTAATGTCATTTAAACTAAGAACAATATCCCAGTCAATTACGGCCCTTCCGAAAATATCGGAGTCAGCAGTTTTGAAGGTAAATCTGACATATTAATCGGCTTGGTCGTGGTTTCCATGAGCACTGGGGGTGTCCGTCAGCAATCCTCCCCCCCCCTCCTTTCCTCCCCTCCTATTCAGAGGCAATAAGGATTCGTTCACAGAAGCAGAGGAGGGTTGAACGTAAAACCTAGAACTCCGGGGCTGGAAGGGTCCTCGGAGGCCTTCTAGTCTAACCCCTGCTCAAGGCAGGAGACTTAAGCCTCCAGCAATGAAGAAGCTTTGAATGGGATCCTTTGAAACCGTTGTTCTAGTTCCGCCTTAGGCATGAAAGCCGGCTGGGTAATTCTGAGCCAATCTCTCTCTCTCTCTCTCTCTCTCGCTCTCTCTCAGCTCTTCCCACCTCACAGGATTGTTGTTGAGGTCCCTTCCTTATTTGGAAAAATAAAAAAGGGAGGAAGATAGATAGATAGATAGATAGATAGATAGATAGATAGATAGATAGATAGATAGATAGATAGATAGATAGATAGATAGATAAATAGATAGATAGAAGAAAGAAGATAGTTAGTTAGAGAGAGAAAGAGATGAGAAAAGAGGAAGAAGAGGGATATTAGGTATGCTCGCTGCCTTATTTGGAAAAATTAAAAAGGCGGGATATAAATGAATGAACGAAGGAAGGAATGAGCGGACGAATGAATGACTATAGAGCAGGCTCAATTACAGCTATCAATTCACTCCTCTATTTCCTCCAGAAACATAATGCCCTTCAAATCCCACTTCTTTGCTGTTAGTGTATGACACCCCCTCCCTCCCTCCCTCCCTCTCTCTCTCTCCCTCCCCCCCTCTCTCTCCCTCTCTCCCTCCCTCCCTCCCTTTTGGGACAGCCTCCGCTACCAGCCGTTGCCGCTGGCACATTAAAACATGGAAAAAGAAAACGAAGGGCCTCTATTGCGCTCGAGGTGGTAGGGAAAGAGGAGCTGAAGTGTCGGGCTGCCACGGGAAAGAAAACGAATCGACAGCCCTCGAGCGCATCACAAGCACTTCGCTGGGTGAAAACACACACACACACAAACACGAAGTGTGATGATAAAGCCACTCTGGACGCCTCTCTCTTTAACCGTCTTCGGAGGGCAGGGAGGGGTGGGGGGAAGATGTCCCAGATCGCAAATCTTCCTATTCGCACAACCACTTTCTTTCCAAAAAGTTTAATCGGCAATTGCATCCGATCGGCGCGTGATCCAATCCGCTCGCGTTCGTACGGGGTCGTACCTCGGCTTACGACCGCAATCGAGCCCTTCCTGACGTCGAGCGAGACTTCGGTTAAGTCGTCCCCTTTTACGACCCTTCCTTGCGACAGTTGTTTGGGGGAATCCCTGCGGCTGGTCCCCGACTTATGACCGCCCAAAGTTTCTGCCGTGAAGTTAGTCGCACGGTTGTTAAGTGGACCTGGCTTTTCCAAATTGACTTTGCCACTTGCAGATGGGGATTACGTGACATTCCCCCACCCCGGGAAGCTGCGGCCGTCATAAATATGAACCAGCGGCCAAGCGTCTGAATTTGAATTACGTGACCGCCGGATAATGCCACGGTTGTGGGGAAACTGGTCCTAAGTCACTTTTTTCAGTGCCGTTGTAACTTCGAGGAGTCACTAAGCGAACCGCTGTAAGTTCAGGTCTGCCTATAGTTGATCGGTTCTGACAAATCATCGGTTCGACAAGTTGGGTCGCAGTTTGCGTGTGAATTTCCTCCGATCTTTGCTCGGCAGCTTTGCCAAGTCCTCTTTTCGGTGTGCTTGGGTGCCCACTGGGCTGCTGTCTACGTGTTTTCGTCCGTGTTTGTGCGCACTAGCAACGTGTGGGCCTTGAACCGGATTCGGGAGAAGTGCTTTGTGTCAATGCAGCCTTGGGGCTGCTCATGAAAGCAGCACCATGTCAGCACGGAAAGATGTGGCTGCTTTAAAGAGTCAACTTTAAAAGTCAACCTGATTGTCAAAGCCGCCAAAGTTTCTCTCCTGGCTGCTTTTGCAGTCGCGTTAACTTTTAAAGTTGACTCTTTAAAGCAGCTGCATCTTTTCATGCTGAAATGGCGCAGCTTTCCTGAGCAGCCCTGAGGCTTTTGCAGTCGCATTAACTTTTAGTTGACTCTTTAAAGCAGCCGCGTCTTTTCATGCTGAAATGGCGCCGCTTTCATGAGCAGCCCTGAGGCTTTTGCAGTCACATTTAACTTTTAAAGTTGACTCTTTAAAGCAGCCGCATCTTTTCATGCTGAAATGGCACCGCTTTCATGAGCAGCCTTGAGGCTTTTGCAGTCACATTTAACTTTTAAAGTTGACTCTTTAAAGCAGCCGCATCTTTTCATGCTGAAATGGCACCGCTTTCGTGAGCAGCCTTGAGGCTTTTGCAGTCACATTTATCTTTTAAAGTTGACTCTTTAAAGCAGCCACATCTTTTCATGCTGAGATGTTGCTGCTTTCACATTTCCTATGTCATTTCATGCTTACAGAAATGCAATCAATATTCTTGATATTTTTTTCACCGGGGCCTCAGACAATTGGGCTGGAAACCAGGGAGGCATCGTGGAAGGCACGGCAGCACATTTCAAAATGCGTGTAGTCCTCGACTTACGGCGATCCATTTAGTGACCAAAGTTACAGCAGCACTGAAAAAAGGGGACTTAACGACCATTTTTTATACTTCACATCCATTGCGACATCCCCACGATCACGTGATTGACATTCAGACCCTTGGCAAACGGACTCACTGTTATGACGGTGGCTGTTCCCTGAAGTCACACGATCTCCTTTTGCGTCCTTCTGACGAGGAAACCGGGTGGGGAGGAGGGGGGGCGGGTTCATCAGTCGATGACTTCCTTATTTTCCTTTTTTTAAATTCTTTTTGTTCTTTGGATGCGGTGTTTTCACATCCTTCCATCGCCCCCCAAGCATTTTCCTAAACAAATTTTTTTAAAAATCAATAAAACTCAACCGGGAAGCTGGATTTGCTTAACGACTCCCTCATCGTCTGTGGCGCCCTCTCTTTAACGACGTCGGCGAGGCAGGCCGCTGAACGAAACCGAACTCCCGGGACCGATTTCTCGCTTCGCCACAAAAAAGCCCGGTCTCCATTACAGTTGTAATCCGAGGACTAGCTTCGGCGTACCTTTTTCGTTTTCCCGCCGCTGAAACCAGATCTACCCATTAGGGCACCCGTGGAAAGAAAGACACACCGGACACCCCACCCCTACTTCACATCGCGGCCCCCCCTCCCCAAAGACACACACTTCCCCCCCACCTTCCCCAGCTATCTTTCAGGGAGTGATAGCCTCGGAAATTAACGAAGCTAGAAATCCATCCTGATCCGTCATCGGCAGCCTTATTAGCTGTCTGGCTGACGGGACGCGGCTTTTCGGCCCAGCCGAATGACGGCCACAGCTGTCCTCTGCAGATGTGGAGACGCGAGGATGCCAGGAGCGCCAGGGACGGCCGTTAAGGTGGAACCCTTTCTCTCCCGGCCGTCGTCCCCGGACGCTCGTCCCCCAGAGGGGCTTTTCATTCGAGGATCGGCGTTTGAGGTGGGGGTCTGACTAGGGGGAAGCCCAGTTCACTTAACGACCGGATGGACTCCCTTAAGCACGGCAGCACTTCACTTAAGGACGGTGGCAAGGAAGGGACAGCCAGTCTGCTCTAATGAATGTCTCGCTGCGGTTGTAAGTCGTGGTCCATCTAATTGCGTGTGTGTGTGTGTGTGTGTGTGTAAAGGTAAACATACATATAAAGGTTCCCCTCACACCTATGTGCCAGTCATTCCCAACTCTAGGGGGCGGTGCTCATCTCCCTTTCAAAGCCGAAGAGCCAGCGCTGTCCGAAGACCCCTCCGTGGTCATGTGGCCAGCAGGACTCAACGCCAAAGGCGCACGGAATTATTATTTTTTTAATTAAATTTATACCCCGCCGTTCTCCAAAAGGACCCAGGGCGGCGCACAGGAATTTAAAAATACATACAAAATCGAATAAAAAATTTAAAAAGCTTATTTAATATCCGTCCTGCGCTAAAACCAAATTAAAATCCCCAAAATTTAAAAACTGTCCAAAATAGTCATAGCGGAGGTTACGCTAGGCCGGCTAGATGAAAGAAATGTGTCTTTAGACACTGGCGGAAGAGGTGGAGGTCGGAGATGGTGCGAAGTTCAGGGGGAAGGTCGTTCCAAAGGGCAGGGCCCGCCACAGAGAAGGCCCTTCCCCTGGGTGTCGCCAGTCGGCATTGTCCGGCCGACGGCAGCCTGAGAAGGGCCTCTCTGTGGGAGCGTATCGGTCGAAGGGATGTATGGGGCAGGAGACGGTCTCGCATGTAACTAGGCCCCGAGCCATGGAGCGCTTTGAAGATGGTCGTCAAAACCTTGAAGCGCACCCGAAAGACGGAATGCCGTTCCTTTCCCACCAAAGGTGGTTCCTATTTTTCTACTTGCATTTTTACGTGCTTTCGAACTACTAGGTTGGCAGAAGCCGGGACGAGTCACGGGAGCTCCCTCCGTTATGTGGATTCGAAGGGATTCGAACCGCCAACCTTTCTGATCAACCAGCTCAGCCCCTGAGCCCCCGTCTCTCCTTCTCCTCTCCACCTTAAGAGCTAGGAAGGCTGAGAGAGGGAAGCAAAAAGCGTTTCTCACAGCTCCCTTATCTCCCCTGTTGAACTGTGTCCCCTCCGCGTTGAAAGGAAGATTTCTTTAACAACTCTGGCAGAAATAACCTTCCCTCTTGACTGCCTATCTGGGGAGGGTTGAACGTCTAGGTGAAAACGAGGAGGAGGAGGAGGAGGAGGTGGAGGAGAAACGGCTGATTTCATTATTTCAGAAAGGCCGGGAGAAAAGCAGAAGATGCTTTGGCTGGTTTGTTGGTCCTGGGGGGCAAATTGAGATGGAAACTCTTCCCTCAAGGGACTAGTCCTCCTCGAGGCATGGGCCTACATTCCAGACAAGGGCTCGCATCAAAAGTTATTTTTATCAGAATATAAAATATAGATTAGGATTAGGATTAGGATTAGGATTAGGATTAGGATTAGGATAGGATAGGATAGGATAGGATAACAAGAGTGGGAAGGGACCTTGGAGGTCTTCTAGTCCAAACCTCTGCTGAGGCAGGAAACCCTACACCACTACAGACAAAGGGTTATCCAATCTGAGTGTGTTCACCTCATGGCTGCAGCTGGGTTGCAATATTTTTGGAGAGGGCTTATTTTCGGGGGAGGGCTTATTTTAGCGCATGCGTTCAAAAGCCTCATTGGGCTTATTATCCAGGGAGGTCTTATTTTTGAGGAAACAGGATAGGTAGGTAGGTAGGCTAGAAGAGAGAAAGAGAGAGATGATTGATGATAGATAAAGTGATAGAGAGATAGAGAGATAAAAAGAGATAGATACAAATAGAGATAGAAAGCGATAGGTAGGTAGATAGGTAGGTAGGCAGGCAGGCAGGCAGGCAGGCAGGCAGGCAGGAAGGAAGGAAGGAAGGAAGGAAGGAAGGAAGGAAGCAAGGAAGCAAGGAAGCAAGGAAGGAAGGAAGGAAGGAAGGAAGAGATAGAAAGAGATAGATAGATAGATAGATAGATAGATAGATAGATAAATAGATAGATGAGAGATGAGAGAGAGAGAGAGAGAGAGAGAGAGAGAGAGAGATTGATATAGATAGATAGATAGATAGATAGATAGATAGATAGATAGATAGATAGATAGATAGATAGATGATAGAGATAGATAGATAGATAGATAGATAGATGATAGAGATAGATAGATAGATAGATAGATAGATAGATAGATAGATAGATAGATAGATAGATAGATAGATAGATAGATAGATATAGATTGATATAGATAGATAGATAGATAGATAGATAGATAGATAGATAGATAGATAGATAGATAGATAGATAGATAGATAGATAGATAGATAGATAGATATAGATTGATATAGATAGATAGATAGATAGATAGATAGATAGATAGATAGATAGATAGATAGATAGATAGATAGATAGATAGATAGATAGATAGATAGATAGAGATAGTCCCCCCCCAAATAAGACAGGGTCTTATTTTCTTTTGACACCCCCCTGAAATAAGTGCTTGGCCTTATTTTCAGGGAGGTCTTATTAAAAAGCATTTTTGGTCTGGTAACTGCTGAGGTTTCCCCCCCGCAATCCTTTTTGTGTGTGTGTGTGTGTGTGAAGGCGAATTCTTCCCCTGTCAGGAGCTATTCAAGCTATTGTAAGCTGGATTCCCAGGGGTCCCTCGCGGCATCTCGTCCGTAATGCAACCTTCTCCAGACCGCCTTAGGTGCCGACCTTGAAAAGAAACCACTGGGCTCAAGGTGCTACGGATGGCCTGCCTGTAATTTATCTCTCGATCCACCAGGGCAGAGTGTTAATAAAAGAGGTGGCATTGCCCTGGAGCAAAGCTGGAGTAAGAGGCTTCTCGGGGAAGCACCGGCGAGGCGCTCAGGTGAAGTGGCCCCACAATAATTCCATTATTCTTTCGTGAATAAAAGCAGAGGGGGGGGGGAGTTACATTTGAAATCCTGACCCAAATCTCTTGACGATGGAAAAACAAGAGAGTCGTGTTAGACAACGATCAGCACAGTGGTGGGTTTCTGCAGGCTCCCACCTACTCGCGAGAGCCGGTTGGTGAAATTTAGAGAACCGGTGAGAGGGGGTTCCACCGGCGTACCTGGAAGTAAATCTGGCCCACCGCTACCAGTGACCCAACGGGAAGGAAAGGAAAGGAAAGGAAAGGAAGAAAGGAAAGGAAAGGAAAGGAAAGAAAGAAAGAAAGAAAGAAAGAAAGAAAGAAAGAAAGAAAGAAAGAAAGAAAGAAAGAAAGAAAGAAAGAAAGAATTTATCATCACAATTGAGTCCAACATTTTGGTTGCTAAGCAAGAGCATTGTTAAATGAGTTTCACCACATTTTAAAAAGTGGCCACTCCCACCCTGTCACATGACTGCCAAGCCACGCCCACAAAATAGGCCACACCTACAGAGTAGGTTCTAAAAAATTTGAAACCCACCACTGGATCAGCAGCTACATTTATTTATTCTTGGGGAGGGGGGGGGGAGTTATTGTAGGTTTTTGATCACCCTTGTCTGGGTTGGGTTTCTGCAGAACCTTTCACAGACCTTAAAGAAGCTCTTGGCAAACCAGCTGATTGCTGTCGGACTGGGATGGCGAGCCTTTTCGGTGCCAAGCGTGCAATTTGGAACGGGCGTGCGTTTGCACACGCCGGAGGGCCGGAAACTCCAAGACCAGCTGGCTGGCTGGGACACACACGCCTGCTTTTTGGGCTGTTTCCCAGCTGGTTTTGGGGCCGTTTTCAGGCTGGTTTCCAAAAATTGGCCCCCAAAACAGCTGGAACCCCCCCCCCCCAAATGACCTGGTTTGGGGGCATTTTCCAGCCAGTTTTCAGGCGCTTTTAAGGCCTTTCTTGGGCTGTTTTTCAGGCCATTTTTTAGGCTGTTCTCCAAAAATCTGTTCGAAAAGTGGCCCCAAAACGGCCTGTTTTTTGGGGGTCTTTCAGGCCATTTTCTGGCGCTTCGGCATGTGCAAGCTGGAAACCAGAAGAGCAGCTGGCGATGGCGCACGTTCCCACAGAGAGGGCTGTACGTGCTACCTCTGGCACCTGGGCCATAGGTTCACCATCACGGCGGTAGGAGATGGGCGAATGTAATGGCCTGCAAGGATGGCCTTGGGAGACAGTAGTTACAAAGAGGCAGAGAGAAAGAGAGAGAAAGAGAAACAGAGAAAGAAGGGAGGGAGGGAGGGAAGAAAGAGAGAGAAGAGAGAGAGAAAGAATGAAAGGAAGGAAGGAAGGCGAGAGGTAGAGAGAAGGAAAGAAGGAAAGAGAAAGAAAGAAAGAAAGAAAGAAAGAAAGAAAGAAAGAAAGAAAGAAAGAAAGAAGGAAGGAAGGAAGGAAAGAGAGAGAGAGAAAGAAAGAAAGAATGAATAAGAGAGAGGAAGGAAGGAAAGAGAAAGAAAGAAAGAAAGACAGACAGACAGAAAGACAGAAAGAAAGAAAGAAAGAAACAGAAAGGAGGAATGAATGAGAGAGAGGAAGGAAGGAAGGAAGGAAGGAAGGCGAGAGGTAGAGAGAAGGAAAGAAGGAAAGAGAAAGAAAGAAGGAAGGAAAGAGACAGAGAGAGAGAGAAAGAAAGAATGAATGAGAGAGAGGAAGGAAGGAAGGAAGGAAGGAAGGCGAGAGGTAGAGAGAAGGAAAGAAGGAAAGAAGGAAAGAGAAAGAAAGAAGGAAGGAAGGAAGGAAGGAGAGAGAGAGAGAAAGAAAGAAAGAAAGAAAGAAAGAGAAAGGAGGAATGAATGAGAGAGAGGAAGGAAGGAAGGAAGGAAGGAAGGAGAGAGGTAGAGAGAAGGAAAGAAGGAAAGACATAGAAGGAAGGAAGGAAGAAAGGAAGGAAAGAGAGAGAAAGAAAGAAAGAATGAGAGAGAGGAAGGAAGGAAAGAGAAAGAAAGAAAGAAAGAAAGAAAGAATGAGAGAGAGGAAGGAAGGAAGGAAAGAGAAAGAAAGAAAGAAAGAAAGAAAGAAAGAAAGAAAGAAAGAAAGAAAGAGAAAGGAGGAATGAATGAGAGAGAGGAAGGAAGGAAGGAAGGAAGGCGAGAGGTTGAGAGAAGGAAAGAAAGAAAGAATGAGAGAGAGGAAGGAAGGAAAGAGAGAGAAAGAAAGAAAGAAAGAAGGAAAGAAAGAAAGAAAGAATGAGAGAGAGGAAAGGAAAGAGAAAGAAAGAAGGAAGGAAAGAAGGAAGGAAGGAGAGAGAAAGAAAAGAAAGAAAGAATGAAAGAAAGAAAGGAGGAATGAATGAGAGAGAGGAAGGAAGGAAGGAGGGAAGGAAGGAAGGAAGTGCATCTACCACTTCCTTAGTCATGTGCATTTATTCCTGATCCCTAAAAAGCAACCCATTTAAAAAGCACTTCGCTCCAGGGCTCCGAAGGCGGCATTCATTGCGAGAGTTGCTCGTTGTCACGCTTGGCAGCCGACACGGTTGCACATTCTTCGCCGCATACTTGCCGCACGAACGGCGATACGTAGGAGGGATTGGCGGATGCGGCCGTGGCCCGAGCCTTGGATTTCTCTCTGGAAATCAGCTCGGGTCGGCCCGGCCGATTGCAATCTGTTAGACATTCTTCACACTTGCCTGATCCAATTTCTAGAAAGCTCCATCCATTCACCGCGAGCCCCCCACCCCACTCCCCGCCACATTTCCCCGTGAAAAACCGGCATGTTCAGGGACGGTAGTAAAAAGCAGCTGCCTACTACGACTTCATCAGATTTCACAGAATCCAGCTTTTCCGGCTGTATCCTTATCCCCAGATAACCTCCTGATTCGTATCTATTTTTATTCCCCGGAAGTGGAAGCAGCAACCCGAGGAATTAAAATCGTTAATTACGGACCGTCGTTAATGAATAAGCCTAGCTGAGCCGGTGATTATCTAAGGCAGGGGTCTCCAACCTTTGCAACTTTAAGTCTGAAGGAGTTCAGCTCCCAGAATTCTCCAGCCAGCAAAGCTATCAGTGTCAGGGCCTGGGCCAGGGGTCCCCAACCTTTGCAACTTTAAGTCTGAAGGACTTCAGCTCCCAGAATTCTCCAGCCAGCAAAGCTATCAGTGTCAGGGCCTGGGCCAGGGGTCTCCAACCTTTGCAACTTTAAGTCTGAAGGACTTCAGCTCCCAGATTTCTCCAGCCAGCAAAGCTGTCAGTGTCAGGGCCTGGGCCAGGGGTCTCCAACCTTTGCAACTTTAAGTCTGAAGGACTTCAGCTCCCAGAATTCTCCAGCCAGCAAAGCTGTCAGTGTCAGGGCCTGGGCCAGGGGTCTCCAGCCTTTGCAACTTTAAGTCTGAAGGACTTCAGCTCCCAGAATTCTCTAGCCAGCTTTGCTGGCTGGAGGATTCTGGGAGCTGAAGTCCTTCAGACTTAAAGTTGCAAAGGTTGGAGACCCCTGGAAATCAAGGATTTGATACAGAGCTGCGCACACACATGTGCAGTGCCATCAAAATGGTTTTGTGCATGCGCAGAATTGAAGACCAAGATGGCGCCGGCTCTTGGCGCCGCCAGGAGAACCAGTTCGGGTGTGTGGAAGGACTGGGTCGCCCCCAGTTCCGTCTGCTGACCAAATCGCTACCGGTTCGGCTGCACCGATCCGAACCGGTAGGAACCCACCACTGATTTGATGTCAGCAAACCCCGATTTTGGAACATCGGAACGGGATTCGCCTAAAAAGAGCTGATCCGTCCCTCCGTCCCTTTTCAATGATTCTTCTCTAATATCAATAAAATTGTGAACAACAAATAATAACCGGATGTGGATTGCGTTCAGAGAGAATTATATTGAGTTATGCTTGAGTTATATTGAGACAATTATATTCTGACAGCTATATATTGAGACAATTATACGGAGTTATACAATGAGCAGTGGCTCAGAAAGGTCGGCAATTTGGCAGTTCGAATCCCTTGCGCCGTGTAATGGAATGAGCTCCCCTTACTATAGAATGGAATAGAATTAGAAATAAGAATAGAATAGAATAGAATAGAATAAGGAATGGAAAATGAAATAGAATTAGAAATAATAGAGAATAGAATGGAATAAGAAATAATAGAGAATAGAATAGAATAGAAAATAATAGAGAATAGAATAGAATAAGAAATAATAGAGAATAGAATAGAAAATAATAGAGAATAGAATAGAATAGGGAATAGGGAATAGAATAGAATAAGGAATGGAGAATAGAATAGAATTAGAAAGAATAGAGAATAGAATAGAATAAGAAATAATAGAGAATAGAATAGAATAGAAAATAATAGAGAATAGAATAGAATAAGAAATAGAGAATAGAATAGAATAGAAGATAGAGAATAGAATAGAATAGAATAGAATAGAAGATAGAGAATAGAATAGAATAGAATAGGGAATAGAATAGAATAAGGAATGGAGAATAGAATAGACTTAGAAAGAATAGAGAATAGAATAGAATAGAAATTAATAAAGAATAGAATAGAATGAGGGATGCGGCTGTTCAATGGCCAAGACTTGTAGATCCGGAAGGTCGGCAGTTGGGCGGTTCGAATCCCTAGCACCACCGCGTAAGGGAGTGAGCTCCCGTTCCTTCTCCCAGCACGTTAAAAATGCAAGTAGAAAAACAGGCACCACTCATTTTGGTGGGAAGGGAACAGCGTTCCATGCGCCTCTGTGCATTGAGTCATGCTTTCCACATGACCACGGAGACGTCTCCGGACAGTGCTGGCTCTTGGGCTTTGGAACGGAGATGAGCAGCGCCCCCTAGAGTCGGGAACGACTGGCACATACGTGCGAGGCGAACCTTCACCTTAGACTTAAATTCTAATTGAATCACTGCAACCCCAAAACGCGGTGAGAACAGCTGAGAATGTCTCTCGTTCGGTTTGCTTCTTTGCCCCAAATTAGCGACTCTCCTCTCTCTGCCTTTAGAATAAAATGGAAATGAAATGTAGAAGTGATTGATTGATTGATTTTTTCTTCTTTCCTGGTCTACTCCGAGTTCCAGCTTAGCGAAACATTCCTGCGCTCTCAAGCAGGTCTTCGCTGCTTAATCTCTATATATCTGAGAGCCTCCATGGGGAGCCGATACAACAGGCGAGAAAAGAGCTGGAGTAGATATAGTTTCAGTTTTATGCATCGGTCGCCCCCACCGCCCCCACTTTCTCGAATGTCTCCACGAGGAGAAATGCTCCAGGCTCACCCTGCCAAAGGGAAGGAAAGCAGAAAAAAAGGCCTTTCTCTCCTTGGGCCAGATGAAAATATCCTCCTCTCAGTTTGAATTTCTCACCTGGAATTCACCTCCGGCTAAATGAGCCCACAGCCTGATGGGGCGGCAGAAAAAGCCAATGTAGTTTTAGGTCGGATCAGCGGAAGTTTGCAGGATAGGATGTAAATCTTTCCGGTTAATTTTAGGTTGGATCGTACCCCACCTTGAGGGTTGTGCGTGTGTGCGTATACACACACACTGGAGAGGGCTGGAGGGAGGGGAAGGAAGGAAGGAAGGAAGGAAGGAAGGAAGGAAGGAAGGAAGGAAGGAAGGAAGGAAGGAGAGAGGGAGGGAGGGAGGGAGGGATGAAGGGAGGGATAATGGAAGGAAATGAGAGAAGGAAGGAAGGAGGAAGAAAGGAAATGGGAGAAGGAGGGAGGGAGGAAGAAAGAGGGAGGAAGAAAATGGAGGAAGGAAGGAAGGAGAAAGAGGGAAGGAGGGAAGAAGGAATGAAATGGGACAAGGAAAAAGGAAGGAAAAGAGAGGGAGGGAGGAATTGGGGGAGGGAAGGAAATAAAGAAGGAAGGAGAAGAGAGGGAGAGAGGGAGGAAATGGGAGAAGGAAGGAGGTGGAAGGAGGGAGAAAGGAGAGGGAAGGAGGGAGGGAGGAAGAAAATGGAAGGACCAGTCAATTCTGGTTGGATTGTATCCCATTTTGAGGGTTGTGTACACACACACACACACTGGAGTGGGAGGGAGGGAGGGAGGGAGGGAGGAAGAGGAAGGAGGGTAGGAGAAGGAAGGAAAGATGTTAATAGGAAGCAGGGGAGGACAGAAAAGAGGAAGAGGAAGGAAAGGAAGAAGGGAGGGAGGGAGGTGGGAGGGAAATAGAAAGAAAGCTAGTAATAGGAAAAAAGAAAAGAAATAGAAAAGAGAGAAAGAAAGAGAGAAAGAAAAAAGATAGTAATAGAAAAGAAGGAAGGAAGGAAATAGGAAAGAGAAAGAACAAGAGAGAGAGAGAGAAAGGAAGGAAAGAAGAAAAGAAAGAAAGAAAGAAAGAAAGAAAGAAAGAAAGAAAGAAAGAAAGAAAGAAAGAAAGATCCCCTTTGTGACATTTAGACCAATTTGAAGGCCATCCCTTCGGGAGTTCTGGTTGAGATGCTTCCATTTGGATTTGGGATGCTTTAACATGTACGCCAGATGACCTCTACGGCCCCTTTCAGCTCCAAGGCATGGGGTTAGTGGGAGCAGCATCCGAAGAGGCCGGGGATCCCTCCGGTCAGCTCGGCCCATTCCATAAAAACGGGGCAAAAATTAGAATTATTTCTCTCTTTTTTCAAATTCCAATCCGGAGCTAGCAAGTGTTCGATGCCTCTTCTAAAGACTCCCATCTTCAAGTCTGACTCAAATGGGGGGTGGGGGGAAGGAGGGGTGTTTATAGAGCTTAAAGCAACTGAAGGGTTAACATCCCCCCCCCCAAGCGGAGAACACAGACAGAGCCCCCTCCCCAGTCCAGGGCTGGAATTCGAGCCATCCGTGGCCTGTAATAAAATCCAGATTTCCTTTCAACAATCGTCCCACTGTTAGGAGACACCCACCCCGGGGTTGTGAGACAGATTGTCACCTGCCTTGTGGTCAACTTATGTACACACATGCGGGTCTCTGGGGAGGGAGGGGTCGCTGCACGGATGGAGCAGAGCGAAGTAGGAAAAAAGGCAGAAAAAGGCACGTCTAGATGGCCCTGGAGTCGCACAACGTCCGTGCGAACCACAAGAGAAGGGATGATGATAAACACACACACACACACACACACACACAGGGCTACCGTCCGCATGTCCGCATCGCACACTTATTTTTTTTTAAAATCCCTTCCCTATGACAAAGCTTTGGCATCTCATGACCAGAAGACCTCCAAGGTCCCTTCCAGCTCTCTTCTGATTGATTGATTGATTGATTGATTGATTGATTGATTGATTGATTGATATAATATCTCCTGCTTGAGAAGGGGGTTGGTCTAGAAGACCTCCAAGGTCCCTTCCCAACCCAATTCCGATTGATTGATTGATGGATTGATATGATCTAGGATCTCCTGCTTGAGCAGGGGGCTAGACTAGAAGACCTCCAAGGTCCCTTCCAGCTCTCTTCTGATTGATTGATTGATTGATTGATATAATATCTCCTGCTTGAGCAGGGGGTTGGTCTAGAAGACCTCCAAGGTCCCTTCCCAACCCTATTCTGATTGATTGATTGATTGATTGATATGATCTAGAGTCTCCTGCTTGAGCAGGGGGCTAGACTAGAAGACCTCCAAGGTCCCTTCCAACTCTATTCTGATTGATTGATTGATTGATATGATCTAGAGTCTCCTGCTTGAGCAGGGGGCTAGACTAGAAGACCTCCAAGGCCCCTCCCATCTCTCTTCTGATTGATTGATTGATTGATTGATTGATGGATTGATTGATATGATCTAGAGTCTCCTGCTTGAGCAGGGGGCTGGACTAGAAGACCTCCAAGGCCCCTCCCATCTCTCTTCTGATTGATTGATTGATTGATTGATTGATTGATTGATGGATTGATTGATATGATCTAGAGTCTCCTGCTTTAGCAGGGGGCTGGACTAGAAGACCTCCAAGGTCCCTTCCAACTCTATTCTGATAGATTGATTGATGGATTGAAATGTCCTAGGGTCTCCTGCTCGAGCAGGGGGGTTGGACTAGATGACCTCCAAGGTCCCTTCCGTCTCTCTCTCTCCAGGGAGGATCCTCAGTGCCAAGGGAGGGACCGGAGCCAGGCCTAAATGGCCGCTTGATTTACTCCACTCACTTACTTCCCTCGTGCTCCCTTCTCTGCCCGGCCGGCTCCCAGCGTCCATAAATCTCCCCCCTTCTTGTAAAAACAGAATTTAGACACAATTGAGAGCCTCTCCAGCACAGAGTCTCCTTTCACAGGGCTGGGGGGGGGGGGCAGGGGCAGGACACACACTCAGTTTGTCTTAGATAGGCAGGGATTTCCCCCCACCCCATCCTCCCCCCCAAAGCCCCTCCAGAAGGGCAGCCCCAAACTGGTTAAAATAGTTTATAGCTGTCTCAGCAGCCAAGATCTCAGCCCCTGTATAGGCATTACGAGGATGGAGGGCAGCCTTTAGCTCCTGGGTTGCGTTGTGAAGCTGCAGGGAGTTTACACACACGAGAGAGAGAGAGAGAGAGAGAGAGAGAGAGAGAGAGAGAGAGAGAGAGAGAGAGAGAGAGAGAGAGAGAGAGAGAGAGAGAGAGAGAGAGTTCTAGTCCCGCCTTAGCCATGACAGACAGCTGGGTGACTTTGGGCCAATGACCAGGAGACTGTGAGTTCTAGTCCCGCCTTAGGCATGAAAGCCAGCTGGGTGACTTTGGGCCAATGACCAAGAGACTGGGAGTTCTAGCCCCGCCTTAGGTATGCAGACAGCTGGGTGACTTTGGGCCAATGACCAGGAGACTGTGAGTTCTAGTCCCGCCTTAGGCATGAAAGCCAGCTGGGTGACTTTGGGCCAATGACCAAGAGACTGGGAGTTCTAGTCCCGCCTTAGGCATGAAAGCCAGCTGGGTGACTTTGGGCCAATGACCAGGAGACTGGGAGTTCTAGTCCTGCCTTAGGCATGACAGACAGCTGGGTGACTTTGGGCCAATGACCAAGAGACTGGGAGTTCTAGTCCCGCCTTAGGCATGAAAGCCAGCTGGGTGACTTTGGGCCAATGACCAAGAGACTGGGAGTTCTAGTCCCGCCTTAGGCATGAAAGCCAGCTGGGTGACTTTGGGCCAATGACCAGGAGACTGGGAGTTCTAGTCCTGCCTTAGGCATGACAGACAGCTGGGTGACTTTGGGCCAATGACCAAGAGACTGGGAGTTCTAGTCCCGCCTTAGGCATGAAAGCCAGCTGGGTGACTTTGGGCCAATGACCAAGAGACTGGGAGTTCTAGTCCCGCCTTAGGCATGAAAGCCAGCTGGGTGACTTTGGGCCAATGACCAGGAGACTGGGAGTTCTAGTCCCGCCTTAGGCATGACAGACAGCTGGGTGACTTTGGGCCAATGACCAGGAGACTGTGAGTTCTAGTCCCGCCTTAGGCATGAAAGCCAGCTGGGTGACTTTGGGCCAATGACCAAGAGACTGGGAGTTCTAGTCCCGCCTTAGGCATGAAAGCCAGCTGGGTGACTTTGGGCCAATGACCAGGAGACTGGGAGTTCTAGTCCCGCCTTAGGCATGACAGACAGCTGGGTGACTTTGGGCCAATGACCAAGAGACTGGGAGTTCTAGTCCCGCCTTAGGCATGAAAGCCAGCTGGGTGACTTTGGGCCAATGACCAAGAGACTGGGAGTTCTAGTCCCGCCTTAGGCATGAAAGCCAGCTGGGTGACTTTGGGCCAATGACCAGGAGACTGGGAGTTCTAGCCCCGCCTTAGGCATGAAAGCCAGCTGGGTGACTTTGGGCCAATGACCAGGAGACTGTGAGTTCTAGTCCCGCCTTAGGCATGAAAGCCAGCTGGGTGACTTTGGGCCAATGACCAGGAGACTGGGAGGTCTAGTCCCGCCTTAGGCATGACAGACAGCTGGGTGACTTTGGGCCAATGACCAAGAGACTGGGAGTTCTAGTCCCGCCTTAGGCATGAAAGCCAGCTGGGTGACTTTGGGCCAATGACCAAGAGACTGGGAGTTCTAGTCCCGCCTTAGGCATGACAGACAGCTGGGTGACTTTGGGCCAATGACCAGGAGACTGGGAGTTCTAGTCCCGCCTTAGGCATGAAAGCCAGCTGGGTGACTTTGGGCCAATGACCAGGAGACAGGGAGTTCTAGTCCCGCCTTAGGCATGAAAGCCAGCTGGGTGACTTTGGGCCAATGACCAGGAGACAGGGAGTTCTAGTCCCGCCTTAGGGATGAAAGCCAGCTGGTAGACTTTGGGCCAATCACCAGGAGACAGGGAGTTCTAGTCCCGCCTTAGGCATGAAAGCCAGCTGGGAGACTTTGGGCCAATCACCAGGAGACTGGGAGTTCTAGTCCCGCCTTAGGCATGAAAGCCAGCTGGGTGACTTTGGGCCAATGACCAGGAGACTGGGAGTTCTAGTCCCGCCTTAGACATGACAGACAGCTGGGTGACTTTGGGCCAATGACCAGGAGACTGGGAGTTCTAGCCCCGCCTTAGGCATGAAAGCCAGCTGGGTGACTTTGGGCCAATGACCAGGAGACTGGGAGTTCTAGCCCGCCTTAGGCATGACAGACAGCTGGGTGACTTTGGGCCAATGACCAGGAGACTGGGAGTTCTAGCCCCGCCTTAGGTATGACAGACAGCTGGGTGACTTTGGGCCAATGACCAGGAGACTGGGAGTTCTAGTCCCGCCTTAGGCATGAAAGCCAGCTGGGTGACTTTGGGCCAATGACCAGGAGACTGGGAGTTCTTGTCCCGCCTTAGGCATGAAAGCCAGCTGGGTGACTTTGGGCCAATGACCAGGAGACTGGGAGTTCTAGTCCCGCCTTAGACATGACAGACAGCTGGGTGACTTTGGGCCAATGACCAGGAGACTGGGAGTTCTAGCCCCGCCTTAGGCATGAAAGCCAGCTGGGTGACTTTGGGCCAATGACCAGGAGACTGGGAGTTCTAGTCCCGCCTTAGGCATGACAGACAGCTGGGTGACTTTGGGCCAATGACCAGGAGACTGGGAGTTCTAGCCCGCCTTAGGCATGACAGACAGCTGGGTGACTTTGGGCCAATGACCAGGAGACTGGGAGTTCTAGTCCCGCCTTAGGCATGACAGACAGCTGGGTGACTTTGGGCCAATGACCAGGAGACTGGGAGTTCTAGCCCGCCTTAGGCATGACAGACAGCTGGGTGACTTTGGGCCAATGACCAGGAGACTGGGAGTTCTAGTCCCGCCTTAGGCATGACAGACAGCTGGGTGACTTTGGGCCAATGACCAGGAGACTGGGAGTTCTAGCCCGCCTTAGGCATGACAGACAGCTGGGTGACTTTGGGCCAATGACCAGGAGACTGGGAGTTCTAGTCCCGCCTTAGGCATGACAGACAGCTGGGTGACTTTGGGCCAATGACCAGGAGACTGGGAGTTCTAGCCCGCCTTAGGCATGACAGACAGCTGGGTGACTTTGGGCCAATGACCAGGAGACTGGGAGTTCTAGTCCCGCCTTAGGCATGACAGACAGCTGGGTGACTTTGGCCCAGTGGCTCTTTCTCAGCCCAGCCTACCTCACAGGGCTGTCGTGGGGGGAGGACGGGACAGGAGGGGGTTAGATGTGCTGGAGATGTTCACCCCCTTGAGTTGCAATCAACGTGGGATCCAAATGAATCAACCCATGATTGTGGGGATCTCCTGAGAAACTCTTGAAATCTGGTTTGGTTTCTTTTGACTCCAAAAGAAGTGATGAGGATGAGGAGGATGAGAAGGCCCTATGTGGAGTTCCTCCCTGGTGTTCGCTTCCCTCCGCGATCTCCTCCCTGAGGCCTCGCTTGTTGCTCCTCTCGTATCTGCCGGAAGATCGGATCTGACCTTCTTCCCCATCCAGGGTTTGATGGTCCAGCAAGCGTGGAGCTGGCCGGAGATCCCGAGCGAATGAGGTCATGTCTAAGAACAGCTTCCTCCGCCAGCCCCCCCCCACACGCCCGGTTATGGGCCTAGCAGTCCTCCCTGAAGCCCCCTGGGCGTCCATGCATGACCCCCCCCCTCCACCCTCTCTCTCTCCTTCTATCCCTCTCTCTCTCCCTCTTTCTCTCCTTCTCTTTTTCTCCTTCTCTTCCTCTCTCTACCCTTTTCTCCCTCTCTCTCCCTCTCTCTTTCTGTTTCTCTCCTTTTTCTCTCTCTTTCTATCCCTCTCTCTCCCCTTTCTCTCCATTTTCTTTCTTTCTATCCCACCTCTCTCTTTCTCTCCCTCTCTTTCTCTCCCTCTCTCTTTCTCTCCTCCTCTACCCTCCTCTCTCTTTCTCTCTCTCTCTCTCTCCCTCTTTTTTCCTTCTTTCTCTCTTTCCCTCACTCTCTCTTTCTATCCCCCCTTTCTTTCTTTCTATCCCCTTCTCTCTTTTTCTATCTCTCTCTCTTTTCTCCTTCTTCCCCTCCCTCCTTCTGGAAGAGGAAACCTTGATATCCAGACCTTATCTAAAAGCCACTCTCTGGTGTGAAATCCCTCCCAGAGAGAGAGAGAGGGAGGGAGGGAGAGATAGGCAGACCTTTTGAGCCTCCCCTCTTGAGCCTTATCGTCTCTCGGGGCGGCATCACGGGGGCCCCTCCGCCTCCTTTCATGGGCTCCCCAGGGGCACGACAGCCGAGAGAGGGGGGGGGCTCTGCTTTGTCTCAGGGCCGGCCGGCCGGAGGCTGTAAGGTGGCCTTTGGGCATCCGGCCAAGGCCACACGTGAGTCTTCGGGACGGGCACAATGTCCGTTTTGTCTGCGGAAGAAAATAGCCCTCGACAAGATCGGTTTCCAGCCGTCGTGGTAGTGGGGAGCGTCTTCCATTCTCCAGGCCCAGCCGAGCGGCTCTTGGGCAGATCACCCCCTCCCCTCCTCCGTTATCTGAAGCCCCCTCCTCTCTCCCCAATGACCAGAAAAGTACCCAGGTAGTCCTCAACTTTCACAACGGTTCATTTAGCCCACTGGGGGGGAAATCCTGACTTATGAGCGGTCCTCACCCTTACGACGGTCGCCGCAGCCTCCGCACAGTCACAAGGTCAGAATTTGGCCACTTGGCAAAGGATTTAGGACGGTTGCAGCATCCCAGACGGGAGGGGGGGGGGTCAGCGGTTCATGATTTGCGACCTTCTCTTCTGACCAGCAGAGCCGAAGATGGGCTGAAACAACCGCCTGGGTCACTGAACGGGACAGGGTTTCGCTTAGCAACGATGGGGGGGGGGGGAAGGTTGTAAAACAGGGCACAGGTCACTTAACAATCGACTTGCTGGCCAATGGATTACTCTATGAAGAAGAAGAAGAAATGGAAGGAAGAAGAGGAAGAGGAAGAAGAAGAAGAAAAGGAAGGAAGGAAGGAGAGGAGAGGAGGAAGAAGAGGAGGAGGAAGAAGGAATAGGAAGAAGAAGAAAAGGAAGGAAGGAAGGAAGGAAGGAAGGAAGGAAGGAGAGGAGGAAGAAGAGAAGAAGAGGAGGAGGAGGAAGGAATAGGAAGAAGAGGAAGGAAGGAAGGTGAGGAGGAAGAAGGAATAGGAAGAAGAAGAAAAGGAAGGAAGGAAGGAAGGAAGGAAGGAAGGAAGGAAGGAAGGAAGGAAGGAGAAGAAGAGGAGGAAGAAGAAGCTCTCAGTGTACATAAAAGCCACCAGGGGTAAATCATGATCAAAGCCATCCTAAAAAAGCATTCATCCCAAATCACATCATGTCACACTTAGCGATAGCCACAGGGTACCAAAAAGCCACCGACGTAAATCATACCAGGACACTAAATGGAAACAATACGAATCGTAGAGCCGCAAGCGCCAAAGCCCTCGTCCTGTGAGAAAATCAGGGGACAATCGGCGAACAGGAAAGATGCCAAGGAGAAGAGCCAACGCAGTGGGACCGAAGTAAATTTAGCGGGACCGAAACGAACCAACGTACGACGGGACGGTCCTCATTTTAGGACGGGGCCCCAGAATTGCTCTCGCTTATCATCTCCATTCCTTGGAAACTTTCTCAGCCCGCCCTTTGGCAACCCGGGAAGGGGAGGGGGGAGCCTTCTTTCTTTTGTCCGTCCCCCCAGCCCCCCAAGGCCCTCCAACCGAGGACTTTGTCACCTGTGAGCTCGGTGGCCTGAAATCAAAGCCGGCGGCCACGACGCGGGGTCGAGCGCTAAGAATGGAGGCCCCCGCGGCCCACCCGGCTGAATGGGGCTAAGCTTTCAGCCCAGAGGAAGGAAAGATGAATGGCTGAGTGGAGGAAGAATAGGAGGAATCCGGAGAAGGGAAATTTCAACCCCGCTTTTGATCTGATAAGGGAGAGACGTTAGAAGCCGGAGACCTCCCTCCCTCCCTCCCTGGGCAGCTGAGCTGGGAAGGGGAAACCGGGGACTCGGTGGGGAATGAGAGAGAGGATGGAGGTTTGGCCCATAGGAAAGAATTGGAATTTGGAATGGAATGGAATTAGAAAGAATAGAGAATAGAGAATTGAATACAATAAATAGAATAGAATAGAATAGAATAGAATAGAATAGAATAGAATAAGACATAATATAGAATAGAAAAGAATAGAATAGACATAATATAGAATAGAAAAGAATTACAAATAGAATAAGTAGAATAGAATAGAATTAGACATAACATAGAATAGAATAGTAATAATATTATATTATATTATATTATATTATAAATAATAGAGAATAGAATAAGTAGAATATAATATAATTAGACATAATATAGAATAGAATAGAATTAAAAATAATAGAGAATAGAATAGAATAGAATTAATAGAGAATAGAATAGAATTAAAAATAATAGAGAATAGAATAAGTAGAATAGAATAGAATGCAGAATAGAATAGAATGGAATGGAATAGAATGGAATAAGAAATAATAGAGAATAGAATAAGTAGAATAGAATAGAATTGAATTAATTGGAGAATAGAAGTAAAAATAATAGAATAGAATAGAATAGAATAGAATAGAATAGAATAGAATAGAATAGAATAGAATAGAATAGAATAGAATAGAATAGTCTTACTAAATAGTTTGACAGGGACATACTCCTCAATGTACTGTTTCGTTTAGTGACCAAAGTTACAATAGTTACAACCGCGGCGATTCACTAAACAAGTGTGGCAAGAGAGGGGGTGAAACGGGGCAAAACCCGGCGGGCAACTGTCTCGCTTAGCGGCAGAAATGTGGGGCTCGGTTACGGTTGTAAGTCGGGGACTACCTTTACACACCCGGCTGTTTTATTGACCTATCCAGGCCCCCAAAGTCAGACTTGGGAGCAGACGGAGGCCGATATAATCCCGCTCAACTTAGGCGAGGAACAAGGTCGGTCTCCCCATCCTAAGATTAACCCAGCAACAGGCGGTAATAAAGATGGCGAGTCCCTTTCAAAGAAGATGAATGGGGTGTCCGACTGTTTTGGCAGGAGGGGGAATCGCCCCGGGATTTCCCAGAAAGGAAGTTTGCGGAGAGAAAATTAAAAGTATGCAGGAAAAGGCCCAGCAGTTGAGACAACCTAGAGGATGAGGACTGAAGATAGAGGGAGAAGGGAGGGAGGGAGGAAAGGAGGAAAAGGGAGGGAGAGTGAAGGAAAGGAGAGGAAAGATAAAGAAAGGAGGAGGAAGGAAGGGAAGGAAAAGAAAGGGAAGGAGAAAGAAGGAAGGAAGGGAAGGGAAAGGAAGGAAAGGAGGAATAGGGAAGGAAGGGAAGGAGAAATAGGGAAGGAAGGGAAGGAGGATGAGGGAAGGAAGGGAAAGAAAAGAAAGGGAGAAGAAGAAAGGAAAGGAAAGGAGGAGGAAGGACGGGAACGAAAGGAAAGGAGAAAGAGGGAAGGAAGGGAAGGAGAAAGAGGAAAGAGGAAGGGCTACAGAAAGAAAAAAGGAAAGAGAAAAGGGAGGGAGGAAGGGAAGAAAGGAAAGGAGGGAGGGAGGGAGGAAAATTAGCGGAAGGAGGAAGGAAGTTAGAAGAAGGAAGAGTGAGAGAGAGAGAGAAAAGAGGGAGGGAGGGAATGAAGGAGGGAACGGAAGGAAGGGATGAATGGAGAAAGGGAAAGAAAGGAATGGGCGGATGGATGGAAGGAAAGAAAAAAAGAGAGTGAGAAAGAAAGAAAGAAAGAAAGAAAGAAAGAAAGAAAGAAAGAAAGAAAGAAAGAAAGAAAGAAAGAAAGAAAGAAAGAAGTCAATCTGCAGCCGTTTAGCGACTCCATTAAGGCCTGTTTACCATGATTATTTCGGGGGGGACAAAGGCCCGGCCCCCAACCTCAAATGCCGCCTGCTTTCCTAACCCCAGGGGTGGTGGGCTCGGCCCCCTTCCCATTAAGCAAATAAACCTTTTTACCCTTTTTTCGCTGGCAGAGAGAGCAGGCTGGCCCCGTGCCAACCCTTCCCTCCTGGAGGATTTTTTCTATGCTTGGTCTACCTGAGGGAGGGGTCCCTTCCCTCCCTCCCTCTCCCCCCCCCCCCCCCACAGCCTCCCACCCACCCACTTTAGCCAGAGTTTATTATTATTGCCGTGCGGAGTGGAGTTAGATGACATTATATCCCTGGCAGTCAGGAAGACGAGCCAAAAATCGCATAAATAGCCCCCTTATGTCGGCCATCAGCTGCACCTTCCGAGGGAGGGTCTCTCTGCTTCCTTTGCTGGCTGAGCCCCCCTCCTCAATAAACACCCCCCTCCCTCCCTCCCTCCCTCTCTCTCTCAAATCAGCCCCCTTGGAAATGGCAGCCCAGAAAACCTTTTAATGGGGCAGCCCCCTCCTCCTCGTCCTCCTCGCCCGTCAGGGGAGGGGGCTCCTTCCCAGGTGACAAGAAAGAGGTCCTGGCTGTTTCTCCCCCCCCCCCCCTCCGTTTTTATTATTTTATTTTATTTTTGTGCTTAGAAGAGAGCTTTGCCCGAAAGGTTCCCTAAAGTGGGGAGGGGGTTTAGCGTAAGGGGAGGGGGCGAATTTGGGTCCGTTGGCTTTTTGACTCTGGGTTGGCACAGGGCCCTTTGAAGGAGGAGAACCCCAGAGAAAAGTCTCTGGCCTTGTGCACAGCCATGAGGGATGGAGGGATGGATGGATGGAAGGAAGGAAGGAAGGAAGGAAGGAAGGAAGGAAGGAAGGAAGGAAGGAAGGAAGGAAGGAAGGAAAATGAGAAGGGAGGGAGGGAGACAAGAAGGAAATGAGAAGGGGGTAGGGAAGGAAAAGAAAAAAGGGAAGGGAAAGAGAAAAGGACGGGAGGACGGGAGGAAGGAAGGAAGGGAAAGAAGGGAAGGAGAGAAGGAAGGAGAGGGATGGAAGGAAGGAAGAAGGAAATGGAAATGAAAAGGGAGGGAGGAAGGAAATGAGAAGGGGGAGGGAGGGATGAAGGAAAAGAAAGAAGGGAAGGGGAAAAGGAAGGAAGGAGAAGAAGGAAGGAAGGAAAAGAAAGAAAGGAAAAGGAAGGAAGGAGAGGGAGGTAAGGAGAAAGGAAATGGAAATGAAAAGGGAGGGAGGGAGGAATCAAATGAGACGAGGGGAGGGCGGGAACGAAGGAATGAAGAAAAGAAAAAAGGGAAGGGGAAAAGGAAGGAGACGGAGGTAAGGAGGAAGGAAATGGAAATGAGAAGGGAAGGAGGGAGGAAAGAATGAAGGCAGTGAGAAGAAGGGAGCATCAAAAGGGAGGGAGGGAGGAAGGAAGGGAGAGGGAGGGAGGGAGAAAAGGGGAAAGGAAGGGGGCAGAGAAGAATGGAGGATGGAAGGAAAGAAGAGAGAGAGAGAGAAGGGAAGTGAAGGAAAGAAAAGGAAGGAAGGAAGGGAAGAAGGGTGCAAGAAGAAGAAGCCAATAGAAACTTCTGTTACAGCCTTTATTGTAACAATTTATTTATTTTTTAATTGCAAACTTTGGGGCATGTCCCCCACCCCCACCCAAAAAAAAATCCCCAGCCATTCCAAAACAGAAAACCAGGCGTGGTTTTAAAAAGCATTTCGGTCCGGCATTCCTTCGAATAAAGAAATTAGTGCGAATCAAATAAAAGCAGACGGAGAGGTCGCGACAATCAAACCCGTTTATTTCTCGTCCATCCTCTGCTAATAAAATCACGGCAGAAGCTTTGAAAATCTCGCTCGTTTTAGCAGCGGGCTAAAAATTCACCTCTTCAAAATGTGCAGAAAGATATCAAAATCCTATCCCCCCCCCCCAAAAAAAACCAACCCGATTTAACCCGATTCCATAAACTTCTGCAAGGCTGCTGCGTTTTCTAAATACTTGATCTGTCTTTTAATTTCACAAACCCCTGCAGAAAACTCAAAGCATCCTGAAATTTATATACATTTTTTTTTAAAAACATCATTTATCCCTGCTTATAAAAAAATAATTAAACTTAGAGCAAAATTTGCCACCACAAACCCGCCCTTAAAACGAGATGGATAAATCAGTCCGTTTCTAATACGGTTGTCCTCGTAGAGATGATTATTTTGGCTTTCACCTGTCGTTAAAATAAAATTAAAAAAAGTAGAATTGTGCATTATTTTCACGCAGGAATTCCCTGCCCTTCATGTATCTTTGTGCTCTTGCGCATATATATATATTTTTCCCCTATGCGCTCATCTACCAACGATACAGGAGCTTTTCCAAACAAACATCATATCTCGAGTTTTAAATATTTCCATAGCAAACGATGAGAGGGGGGGAATCGTAATAAGAATAATATCCAGAGCCCCGAGGCTGAACCTCAGACTGTCAATAAATGTCACGTTGAATGGCTATGATACGGGTCAGCGCATCCCATCGCCTCTTGAACATTTCTCGTTCGAAAATGAAACAATTATTTTTGGCCACTTGCATTGATTTAGAGTTGGGGCACTTTTCCCCCTGCGGCTGTGTCCGTGCAAGAAGGTGTGTGAGTGTGTATGAGTGTGTGTGTAGGTGTTTGTCTATACGGCTCGTCCTCGACTTATGACGGTCGCAAGGGCAAGAAATGGTCACAAGTCACTTTCTTGAGTGCCTTCGGAGCTTTGAAATGTCACTAAATAAAGTGTTGTAAGTCAAGGACTATACACACACACACACACACCACAAATATTTGTGTTTGTGTGTGTATATAAACTCCCTTTTACAACTGTCTACTCAATAAATCATCTATCTATGTATCTATTTATATTAATCTATGTTTATCCTTCTATCCATCCATCTATCCATCTATCTATCTATCTATCTATCTATCTATCTATCTATCTATCTATCTATCTATATCTATCTATCTATCCCTATCTATCCCTATTTCTTTCTCTATCTATTCCTATCTATCTATCCCTATTTCTATATCTCCTTTTTTCTTTCTTTCTATCTATCTGTGTCTTGCTAGCTAGCTATCATCTATCTCTATCTACCTTTATTTATTTATCTGTCTCTATCTATCTCTATTTATTTATCTATCTATCTCTTAGCTATTCATATCTATCTATCTATCCCTATTTCTTTCTCTGTCTATCTATTCATATCTATCCCACTTCCTATCTATCCTTATTTTTCTTTCTTTCTATTGCTAGCTAGCTAGCTATTATCTTTATCTCTCTCTCTATCTCTCTCTATCTCTCTTTCTTTCTATCTATCCTTATTTTTCTTTCTTTCTTAATATCTCTATCTAGTTAGCTATCCTATCTATCTATCTATCTATCTATCTATCTATCTATCTATCTATCTATCCATCCATCCATCCATCCATCCATCCATCCATCCATCTCTATCTCTATCTCTGTTTCTATCTCTATCTCTATTTTTCTATTTATCTATCTATCTATCTATCTATCTATCTATCTATCTATCTATCCATCCATCCATCCATCTCTATCTCTATCTCTATTTTTCTATCTATTTATCTATCTATCTATCTATCTATCTATCTATCTATCTATCTATCTATCTATCTATCTATCTATCTATCCATCCATCCATCCATCCATCCATCCATCCATCCATCCATCCATCCGTGTCTGTTCCCAAAGTTGCCATCCTTCCATTCACATTCTCCTCTATGTCTTTGTGAAATCACACACAAACACACACCACTTGCGGGGACTTCCATTTGCCACTCCATTTTTGGTCGGGGTGTGTGTGTGTGTGTGTGTGTGTGTGTGTGTGTGTGTGTGACAACCGCAGAGAGCCCAGCGTTTAAATTATGAACTAAATGCCCCCCATCCTCCCGAGACGTGTTTCTCTTTAAAGAGCATCTGGAGGAATCGGTGGTCTTTTATGAAATTAATAGCTGGGAGGGATGTCATCAGATAACCAACACGGAAACTCCTGCAGCAGCTGAGATTTGGGGGGTGGGGGTGCGTGGAAGAGATGGGAAGACGCCTGGCTAGGAGAAAGTGGGGGGGGGGAGAGAGAAGCCTGTTTATGGTGGTTGGATTTATTACAATTACTGTTGAATTTATTAAACGGGGAAGGAGGGGGGGGAAAACCCGCTCTAAAATTTCCCTTCCGTTAAGAACTCAATTCCTCACCTTTGCATTTTTAGCATTTCTTGTGGGAAACGATCTGGTTTGGAAAGATGACCTACCTACAGAGATACAATACAATACAATACAATAGCAGAGTTGGAAGGGACCTTGTAGGTCTTCTAGTCCAACCCCCTGCGTGGGCAGGAACCTTATACCATTTCAGACAAATGGCTATCTAACATCTTTTTAAAGACTTCCAGGGTTGGGGCATTCACAACTTCTGGAGGCAAGCTGTTCCAGAGGTTAATTGTTCTAACTGTCAGGAAATTTCTCCTCAGTTCTAAGTTGCTTCTCTCCTTGATTAGTTTCCACCCATTGCTTCTTGTCCTGCCCCCAGGTGCCTTGGAGAATAGTTTGACTCCCTCTTCTTTGTGGCACCCTCTGAGATATCGGAACACTGCTATCATGTCTCCCCTCCTGGCGTGTTCTTTCCAGGTTTTTAATGAATAAAATACTCAATATCGATCCTTTGACGAATGTCGAATGGCGCCCAGCCTCCCTGATGGCCACCCAATCCAAGGAATTTTACCCGGTGGGATTTTTCTCGCAGATCCAAATGGGAAGGGCAGCCAGGATGGCCGGAGAGGGATAGAGAGAAAGAGGGACAGGCCAAAGGGCACCGGTCAACATCCGGTCTCCATCGTCCGTCCGCCGCTAAAGTGTTCCCTCGTTTGAGGACCTTTCTCGCCACCGTCGTTAAGCGAATCCCTGCCGCTGTTGAGTCCCAGTGACCCAGTTGTTAAGTTTACTTTCGTTTTATTTTATTTCTTTATTTTATTTTATTAAATTTATACCCCGCCCTTCTCCTTGTTAGGACCCAGGGCGGCGACCCAGTTTAATTTATTGATTCGCCTGTAGTAAACCATACAAAAGTGCAGAGTTCCAAACTTCTAAAAACTTCTAAAATCCTGTCAAATACAATTTAAAATGAGATTGGAATAAAATACAATTTAAGATGAAATCAGAATAAAGTACAATTTAAGATGAAATCGGAATAAAGTACAGTTTAAAATGAAATCAGAATAAAACAGAATTTAAGATGAAATCAGAATAAAGTACAGTTTAAAATGAAAACGGAATAAAACAGAATTTAAAATGAAAACGGAATAAAATACAATTTAAAACGAAATCGGAATAAAGTAAAATTTAAGGTGAAATCTGAATAAAACACAATTTAAAATCAAATCGGAACAAAATACAAGTTAAGATGAAATTGGAATGAAATGCAACCCTTTCATATATAGATCAATAAAATAAAATAAAATTATATTTCAGAATCCCCACCACCACCACCATCTACCCCAATCGGCCCCACGGTTGTTAAGCAAATCGGGCTTCTCCATTGACTTTGCTTGTCCAAAGGTCGCGAAAGAGGATCTCGCAACTCCGGGGACACCGTCGTAAATGCGAAGCGCCTGAATTTTGATCCCGTGACCAAGGGCAAGCTGCAACAGTTATAAGTGTGAAAAGGAGCCATAAGTGTGGTGTCATTGAGCGAACGGTTGTAAGCGGAGGCCATAACTCAAGACCCATCTTCCTGTTCCCCTTTCCCCTCTGCCGGCACCCGCCTGGCCCCACCGGGATGGCGAGGGGAGTCGAAGGGCCTGGATCTGGTCCCTTGGGAGTCCTCTCCCCGACCTTCAGCAAAACATTTCTGATTTATCCCCTTTGGTGGCTTTGTTTATTATCAATGTCAATTTATACCTTCCATTGATTTCATCCTTCACTGACTCCCAGCCCAGCTCCCAACCCTTCAAATTACAGGAGAAAGATTGGCCTCCAGTCTCAGGGAAGGGAAGGGAAGGGAAGGAAGGAAGGAAGGAAGGAAGGAAGGAAGGAAGGAAGGAAGGATAGTTATATGAAGGAAGGAATGAAATAAAGTAAAAGGAAGGAAGAAGAAAGAAAGGATAGTCATATGAAAGAAGGAAAGAAATAAAGTAGAAGGAAGGAAGGAAGGATAGTAATATGAAGGAAGGAAAGAAAGAAGGAAAGAAATAAAGTAAAAGGAAGGAAGAAGAAAGAAAGGATAGTCATATGAAAGAAGGAAAGAAATAAAGTAGAAGGAAGGAAGGAAGGAAGGAAGGAAGGAAGGATAGTTATATGAAGGAAGGAAAGAAAGAAGGAAAGAAATAAAGTAAAAGGAAGAAGAAAGGATAGTCATATGAAAGAAGGAAAGAAATAAGGTGGAAGGAAGGAAGGAAGGATAGTAATATGAAGGAAGGAAAGAAAGAAGGAAAGAAATAGATTAAAAAGAAGAAGGAAGGGATGGGAAGGAAGGAAGGAAAGAGAGTGAAAGAAAAAAGAAAGAAGGAAAAAATAAAGTAAAAGGAAAGAAGGAAGGAGGAAGACTAGAAGACCTCCCAGGTCCCTTCCAACTCTACTCTGATGGATTGAAAGGGTCCAGGGTCTCCTGCTTGAGCAGGGGGTCGGACTAGAAGACCTCCCAGGCCCCTTCCAGCTCTTGTTATCCTATTAATCCCAGATCCATCCCAGATCAAAGGCTCCGCTTCCCATTATCTTGTCCTTCCTTGCCACCCCAAATCCAACCCCACGACCTATTTCTGCCCCCTCCTCTTTGCCTCCTGGACCTGCCCTTCCGTGGGTTCTCTAGCGAGGGCATCGAGGCCTCCAAACCCCTCCAAGAAACCAAAAAGGAAAGAAAAGAGAATTTTTTAACAACAACAACCAACAAAAAAACGAGCACAAAGCCAGCCCCAAGTCAACTTCATATTTATGCCCTCCGTGCCAATTTGCGGTGGCAGGGGCAAAGAGAAAAGCAGGGCGGAGACCTCCGGGAAGGGCTTGACGCTTGGCGAAAGGGGGCACATTGTTTCCTTCCCCCTCCTCCCCCTCCCTCCTTTCCCCCCCAAAATGTACTCAAAATCCCCCGTGACTCAATTCCACGCTGTGCCTCCCTTTTGTTCCCCTGGCAAAAGAATTCACAGCTTCCTTAATGGGCCATTTTCCTCGCAAAATATAGCTTTTTGGGGGGAGGGTCTCCTAAAATAGGGGCTGATTTTTTTGAGGGGAAGCATCTCTTCCGCCAAGGTGAAGGGCGCCTGGCATCAATTGGCACCCCCCTCCGCCTTCCTTTTTTAGTGGCCAAACATAATAGGCTGGAAATGAGCACTATATTCCTTCTTTCTTTCTTTCTTTCTTTCTTTCTTTCTTTCTTTCTTTCTTTCTTTCTTTCTTTCTTTCTTTCTTTCTTTCTTTCTTTCGTTCTCTCTCCCTTTTTATTCTCCGCACGCTTCTTCCTCCACCTACCGCTCCCCACGCGAACCCCTCTCCCCTCTTTGAAAGGGAGAAGAAGAAAAAAAATAACAATAATCAAAGGGACCGTTTTAAGACCCCCACCAAATCCACCCCCAACCCCCCAAATTAAATGGATCTCGGCTCCATCCGCATCGCCAATCGGACGCAGAGGGAGGGATGGCAACGGAGGGCGTGAAATTACAGGTAACTTATTCTGGAATGATTTTAGAGCAGGTCCCAATCAGACACCGTTTTCCGGGGAAAGATGGAGACGCCGATGGAGGGGCGAAGAGGGGGGGGGCGTTTTATAACTTTTCGGACTTTAAAAAACGGGGGCGCGCACACACACCCGTGCTCCATGGTCAACCGGGGTTGGGCCGTGAACTTGTCTGCCAGCCGAATGCGGCGAGGTCTTGGTGGTGTCTCTGCCAAAGAGGGATTGTCGTCGTAGTCCCCTACTCAGGAGATAAGCGAGGTCAAGTTTTGTGGGCCTGCAAATTGTCAGAAGGACAACGACCCACGATGAGTGTTGAGCGATGAGTGTCCCAAAGAGGGCAAAAGAGAAGAAGGGCCCGGGTGGTCGCAGAGGTCAGCGGTCAACTCGCGGCTTGACTTGTGAATACTGGGGTGGCGATTTTCTTCTAAGGGTGGTCGTTCGTACAGAGAGAGAGAGAAAGAGAGACAGACAGACAGAGAAGGAGAGACAAAGACAAAGAGACAGACAGAGAGACAGAGACAGACAGACAGAGAAAGAGAGGCAGACAGAGAGAAAGAGAGGCAGAGGCAGAGGCAGAGGCAGAGAGAGGCAGGCAGAGAAAGAAGAGAAAGAGACAGAGAGACAGAGAGACAGAGAAAGAAAGAGAGAGAGAGAATCAGACAGAAACAAAGACAGACAGACAGAGAGAGAGACAGAGAGACAGAGAAAGAGAGAGAATCAGAGCGAGACAGAGAGACAGAGAAAGAGAGAATCAGAGAGAGACAGAGACAGACAGACAGAGAGAGAGACAGAAAGAGAGAGAATCAGAGTGAGACAGACAGACAGAGACAGAGAGACAGAGAAAGAGAGAGAGAGAGAATCAGAGAGAGACAGAGACAGACAGGCACAGAAAGAGAAACAGACAGACAGAGAGAGAGACAGAGAGAGAGACAGAGAGAGAGACAGACAGACAGAGGAAGAGACAGACAGAGATGGAGGGAGACAGAGAAAGACAGAGAAAGAGAGAGAAAGAAAGAGAGACAGAGAGACAAACAGAGACGGAGGGAGACAGAGAAAGACAGAGAAAGAGAGAAAGAAAGAGAGACAGAGAGACAGACAGAGAGACGGAGGGAGACAGAGAAAGACAGAGAAAGAGAGAAAGAAAGAGAGACAGAGAGACAGACAGAGAGACGGAGGGAGACAGAGAAAGACAGAGAAAGAGAGAGAGAGAAAGAAAGAGAGACAGAGAGATGCACACATACAACTCTTAGTTTAAAAAAAATCCTCCACCTTCTGTTCAGTTTGTCTTAACAAGAAGATATTATAGATTACAGATTAACAGAGTCGGAAGGGACCTTGTAGGTCATCTAGTCCAACCCCCCACCCCACCCAAGCAGGAGACCCTACACCATTTGTGACAAACAGCAGTCCAGTCTCTTCTTGAAAGCCTCCAAGGATGAAGCTCCCACAATGTCTGAATGACAGAATAATAACAGATGGACGTTGGAAGGGACCTTGGAGGTCATCTAGTCCAACCCCCCCCCGCCCAAACACCATTTCTGACAAACAGTTGGACTAGAAGACCTCCAAGGTCCCTTAGAGCTCTATTCTGATTATTGATTGATTGATTGATTGATTGATTGATTGATTGATTGATTGATTGATTGAAACAGTCTAGGGCCTCCCTTCCTGAGCAGGGGACTGGACTAGAAGCCCTTTATACAATGCCGTCGTAACTCTGAACGGACACTAAACGAGCTGCTGTACGTGGAGGACCACCTGCCCAGGGAGATCTATCTGTTCCCAAGTGGATTCTTTCCCCACGGGGATCTTAAAACCACATCCGTCCCAGAGTTCATGGGTTAAATTGGGAAGAATCGACCGGACGGTCTGTTTTTTTGGCCGCCTCGGCTGAAACACAAGGTGTGTTTGTTGGACGGATTGCGGCAACTTTTGTGTGCCGCAAAAGACACAAAACAGTTGCTCCTCCTCCTCCTCCTCCGAAGGACGTGCCTTATGGGTCAAGAATCCCGGCAGATGGGTCCCTTGGGGGGCCAGTTGAGGGGGGGGGGAGACCAAGGGGGATTTTGGAGGCACAGACAGTCCTCGAGTTACAAGGATCCGACTCTCCCAGAGTCCCTTCGGGGAGAGGGAGCGGTCAACAAATTAAATTTATTATTATTTATTATTATTATTATTATTGGGGACGGTTCAAAGTTACAACTGGATGGAAAAAAAGGGACTTAGGGATGTTTTTCACAGTTACGTGAAAGCTTCTTCTTCCTCTTCCTCCTCCTCCTCTTCTCTTCCTTCTCCTCCTCCTTTTTCTTCCTCCTCCTTCTCCTCTTCTTCTCCTCCTCTTCCTCCTTCTCTTCCTCCTCCTTATACTCCTCCTTCTCTTCCTCTTCTTCCTCCTTCTCCTTCCTTTTCCTCCTCCTTCCTTCTCTTCCTCTTCTTCTTCCTCCTCCTCTTCTTCCTCCTCCTCTTCTTCCTCCTCTTCCTCTTCTTCTTCCTCCTTCTCTTCCTTCTTCTTCCTTCTCTTCCTCTTCTTCTTCTATCTCCTCTTCTTCTTCCTCCGACTCTTCTTCCTCCTTCTCCTCCTCTTCTTCTCCTCTTCTTCCTCCTTCTCTTCCTCCTTATACTCCTCCTTCTCTTCCTCTTCTTCCTCCTTCTCCTTCCTTTTCCTCCTCCTCCTCCTTCCTTCTCTTCCTCTTCTTCTTCCTCCGACTCTTCTTCCTCCTCCTCTTCTTCCTCTTCCTCTTCTTCTTCCTCCTCCTCCTCCTCCTTCTTCCTTCTCTTCCTCTTCTTCTTCCTCCTCTTCCTCTTCTTCTTCCTCCTTCTCCTCCTCCTCCTTCTTTCTCTTCCTCTTCTTCTTCTATCTCCTCTTCTTCTTCCTCCTTCTCTTCCTCTTCTTCTTCCTCTTCTTCCTCTTCCTCTTCTTCTTCCTCCTTCTCCTCCTCCTTCTTCCTTCTCTTCCTCTTCTTCTTCTATCTCCTCTTCTTCTTCCTCCTCTTCTTCTTCCTCCTTCTCTTCCTCTTCTTCTTCCTCCTCCTCCTCCTCCTCTCCCAAGCCCGTTTCCTCCGGCTGCCCCATCTTATCCCAAAGCCCATGGTCCCATGGAGATAAAGCCCCCAGGAGCCGAGACAGCCGAAGGGGCATTTGCCCTGGGGGGGGGGGGCGGCTGGGCATGTCCCCCCCTCCCCTCCTGGCTGCAGAGTTTGAGATGAAGTCTGCAAACCCCCTGCTGGGTTTAATAGGCCTGCAGACCCAACCGGCTGATGAGAACTAAACAACGCAGCTTGCTCTCAAATATTTCCACTGGAATCTCCTCATACGCGATATTAATCATGGCTGTCAAGCCGGTCAGGAGCCAACCATGTCCCCCTGGTGGGCTGGAGGGAGGGGGAGGCCGGCCCCGGGGGACAGGGAGAGGAGGAGGAGGAAGGAAGGAAGGAAAGAGGGAGGGAGGGAGGGAAGAAGGAAGGAAGGAAGGTAGGAAGGAAAAGAGGGAACAGAAGGAAGGAACGAAGGAAGGAAGGAAGGAAGGAAGGAAAAGAGGGTGGGAAGGAGGATGTGAGAGAAGAAGAAAGGAAGGAAAAGAGGGAGGGAAGAAAAGTGGGTGAGAGGAAGGAAAGAAGGAAGGAAAAGTGGAAGAAAGGCAGGAGAGAGAGAGGAAGGAAGGAAGGAAAGGAGGGCGGGACAGAGGAAGGAAAAGAGGGAGGGAAGAAAGGCAGGAGAGAGAAAGGAAGGAAGGAAAAAGGGCAGGAGAGCAAGAGGAAGGGAGGGAGGGAGGGAGGGAGGGAGGGAGGGAGGGAAAGAAGAAGAAAGGAAGGAAAAGAGGGTGGGAAGGAGGATGTGAGAGAAGAAAGAAAGGAAGGAAAAGAGGGAGGGAAGGAAAGTGGGTGAGAGGAAGGAAAGAAGGAATGAAAAGTGGAAGAAAGGCAGGGGAGAGAGAGGAAAGAAGGAAGGAAAGGAGGGCGGGACTGAGGAAGGAAAAGAGGGAGGGAAGAAAGGCAGGAGAGAGGAAGGAAGGAAGGAAGGAAAAAGGGCAGGAGAGCAAGAGGAAGGGAGGGAGGGAGGGAGGGAGGGAGGGAGGGAGGGAGGGAGGGAGGGAGGGAGGGAGGGAAAGAAGAAGAAAGGAAGGAAAAGAGGGAGGGAAGAAAAGTAGGTGAGAGGAAGGAAAGAAGGAAGGAAAAGTGGAAGAAAGGCAGGAGAGAGAGAGGAAGGAAGGAAGGAAAGGAGGGCGGGACTGAGGAAGGAAAAGAGGGAGGGAAGAAAGGCAGGAGAGAGGAAGGAAGGAAGGAAAAGAGGGAGGGGAAAAGGGCAGGAGAGCAAGAGGGAGGGAGGGAGGGAAAGAAGAAGAAAAGAAGGAAAAGTGGGAGGGAAGGAAGGCAGGAGAGAGAAGAAGGAAGGAAGGAAGAAAGGAAGGAAGGAAGGAAGGAAGGAAGGAAGGAAGGAAGGAAGGAAGGAAGGAAGGAAGGCAGGCAAAAATGTGAAGCACCTAGTCCAGTGTGTGTCAAACGTAGCCAATCTGGGGATTTGAGCCTGGGATTGGCTGCTCCTGAAGCCGAGAATTTGAAATTCACGGGGTTTGGGGTGTAAGAGGGAGGGGGGAGGGGAGGGGGGAGGAATCTCTGCAGCCCCCAATTTTCCTAAGCTGCAGAACCGACCGGCTGATTTGTAACCTTCCCATAAATCCAGCCTCCTCCCTTCCCAGAGATTCCGTCTGACCTTCTTTCCACAGCCTTATAATTCGATTTATCCTATTTCTTTCCCCCCCCCCCAAAAAAAAACACCCTACATCCTTGCGGGGTTCTTGCTGACCTCATCCTAGTAGCATGTGTAATAACTCTTTCTTTGCCTTTTTCTCTCTATCAGCACTGATCTTCCTCAATCTCCTCCTTCCCTTAGAACAGGGGTCTCCAACCTTTGCAACTTTAAGTCTGAAGGACTTCAGCTCCCAGAATTCTCCAGCCAGCAAAGCTGTCAGTGTCAGGGCCTGGGCCAGGGGTCTCCAACCTTTGCAACTTTAAGTCTGAAGGACTTCAGCTCCCAGAATTCTCCAGCCAGCAAAGCTGTCAGTGTCAGGGCCTGGGCCAGGGGTCTCCAACCTTGGCAACTTTAAGTCTGAAGGACTTCAGCTCCCAGAATTCTCCAGCCAGCAAAGCTGTCAGTGTCAGGGCCTGGGCCAGGGGTCTCCAACCTTGGCAACTTTAAGTCTGAAGGACTTCAGCTCCCAGAATTCTCCAGCCAGCAAAGCTGTCAGTGTCAGGGCCTGGGCCAGGGGTCTCCAACCTTGGCAACTTTAAGTCTGAAGGACTTCAGCTCCCAGAATTCTCCAGCCAGCAAAGTTGTCAGTGTCAGGGCCTGGGCCAGGGGTCTCCAACCTTTGCAACTTTAAGTCTGAAGGACTTCAGCTCCCAGCTTTGCTGGCTGGAGAATTCTGGGAGCTGAAGTCCTTCAGACTTAAAGTTGCCAAGGTTGGAGACCCCTGCCTTAGAACATAGAATTTCAGAGTTGGAAGGGACCTTGGAGCTCTTCTAGACCAACCCCCTGCCCAAGCAGGAGACCCTAGGCCATTCCAGACCAATGGGTTGTCCAGTCTCCTCTTGAAAACCTCTCGGGAACTTCTGGTGGTCCACGTTCTCATCTTCCATTCGCTACACAGAGGCCCTCGGTTCTCCATTTCTTCCACCCACCCCAAAGGTGTCCTTGTCTTTTCCCCAAGCGGAAGATCTTCAGAAGATTACCAGAATCATATACCATGGACCCATCCGCCCACAACCTCCAACGCCTGAAGGTCCTTTTGTTGTCTTGCCTCATCCCAATCCTTAGAGTTTGGGATGACCGCCAGACCACTGCCACCCATTGTGGGCAGAAGGACCAGCCAACGTGAGGGAGACCAAGTCGTGCTCTTGAAGCCCATGTTCATGGTGCCAAAGGTGGCCATCTTCCACTCACTACACAGAGTTCTCCATTGTTCCCACCCACCCCGAAGGTGCCCTTGTCCTTTCCAACATGGAACATCTTCAGAAGATTACCAGAACCACATACCATGGACCCATCGGCCCAGGACCTCCGAAACCAGAAGGTCTTCTTGCTATCCTGCCTCTCCCTCAAGGCCTCTACCCATCCTTTGAGCTTGGGATGACCACCAGACCACGGCCACCCATTGTGGGCAGAAGGACCAGGCAACGTGAGGGACACCAAGTCACGTTCCATTCCCTACACAAAGCTCCTCAGTTCTCCCTTGTTTCCACCCACCCCCAAGGTGTCCTCGTCTTTTCCCCAAGTGGAACATCTTCAGAAGGTTACCAGATGCGTTCGCCATGTACCCGCCCGCCCACCCCAAAGAAGACAAAAAGAAGAACGTCCCACGGATCGTCCGTCGGGGGAGTTTCCATCCATGTCCTGGCCGCGAAGGAAAGACAAGGGTGGGGGGACAAAAAACGTTTCCTTGTTTGACGTGCAGAGAAGATCCAGCTCCCAACAATCCGGGCAGTGTCTCCATGGACAATGTCCCATTGAGGGAGACAGATCGTCTTTTATGCGGCCCGATGAGTGCGTGGGACAACGCAACTCGGGACAATCTTATTCTGTAGTCAGCAGAAAGCAAGAAGGGTGGGATCCTGACCCACCAAGCCACCCAGGCACCGTCACAACGTGCTCCTTTTGTGCTGGGTTTTGTGTTGTCTTTCAATATTTCGATTCTTCTCGTCCCGCCTCGCCCCCTCAACGTTGGGAAATGTTGGGAGGGACAGCCGCTTCTTGGCACCCTTCTCTTCTCCTTGTCTCATCCTTTCTCTTCCTTCCTTCCTTCCTTCCATCCCTCCCTCGCTTGCCTTTTCCCCATCTTCCGTTTCGTCCGTTGGGTCTCCATCTTGCAAGTCAAAAACACGAAAGGAAGGGAGGAAGATCAGAGCAAAGAAGAAGAATAGAAAAAGAAATTGGAAGGAAGGAAGGTCAAAAGAAAGAAGGAGAATAAAAAAGGAAGGGAAGGAAGGAAGGAAGGAAGGAAGGAAGGAAGGAAGGAAGGAAGGAAGGAAGATCAGAGCAAAGAAGACGTGTAAAATAAATTGGAAGGAAGGTCAAAGAAAAGGAGAATAGAAAAAGAATGAGAGGAAGAGAAGAAAGGAGGAGGAAGGAAGGAAGGAAGGAGGGAGGGAGGGAGGGAAGGAAGGAAGGAAGGAAGGAAGGAAGGAAGGAAGGAAGGAAGATCAGAGCAAAGAAGACTAGTAAAATAAATTGGAAGGAAGGTCAAAGAAAAGGAGAATAGAAAAAGAATGAGAGGAAGAGAAGAAAGGAGGAGGAAGGAAGGAAGGAAGGAAGGAAGGAAGGAAGGAAGGAAGGAAGGAAGGAAAGAAGGAAGGAAGGATAGAAGGAGAATAGAAAAAATGGAATGACGTTCAAAGAAAAGACAGAACAGAAAAGGAAAGAGGGAAAGAAGGAAGGTCAGAGGAAATAATGAGAATAGAAAAGGAGGGAAGGAAGGAAAGAAGATCAGAGCCAAGAAGAAGAATAGGAAAAAATCAGAATCACATTCAAAGGAAAGACAGAGAATAGAAAAAGAAAGATGGAAAGAAGGAAGGACAGATGAAAGAAGGACAGATAGAAAAAGAAGGAAGGAAGGAAGTTCGGAGCAAAGAAGAAGAAGAAGAAAAAAAGAAATTGGAAGGAAGGAAGATCTGTTATTTTCTCCCTTTCTGAAACTCTCTCCTTCTCCGGAATAAATTAACCCCCCAACATCTCGTCCCACCATCGGCCTCTTCCTCTCCTCATCCCAGATGCCCTGGGCATTTTTAAACATCCCCCCCCCTTTTAAAATCAGAAGATACAACACCCCCCCCCCCCTCTGTCTTTCAAGCTTCCATCCTGCCCCTCCCTCAACTTTCCCTTCTGGGCGAAAGACCTTCCCAAAGTGGGAACCAGGGGAAGGGGCTCAAATCCTGGAGACCCCAACCACAGTTCTTTTTTACTCAGGCTGAAACTTTCCCTTCATCTTTGCTCTTAATTGGCCCGGGGGTCTTGGGGCCCAGCCAAGGGGATCCGATTATTATTATTATTATTGTTGTTGTTGTTGTTGTTGTTGTTGTTGTTATTGTTATTGTTAAAATGAAAAATAACTCAATATGCGAAATCTGAATGGCCTCGTTAGTCAGGCAGAAAAGTTGGAAAAGAAAAGAAAAAAAAGGAAATCGCCATGCAAAGCTGGCTTCAATTGACTGTCAGGTAGCCCCCCCATTTCCCCCCCCCTCCCCAATCCCCTCTCGCTCCCTCCCTCCCTCCCTCCGCACAACAAAGCCCCCATTGTGGAACCCACGCAGCCCCCTCGCATCCACGCTTTGCCGAAGGACGTCAGGCCTGCATTCGGATAAATAAATCAGAAACACTTAAAGCCCTCCGAGGGAAACAGTCTTCGTTAGACACCCCTCCCTTCCTTCCTTCTCGTTACTCTTTCTTTTTCTACTTCTTTTTTTTTTTTCATCCTCCTGCCCGTTTCAAGCCGGGTTTAAGTTGGATCCCGTCCAGCAAACCCCACGGCAGGCTAATGGGTGTCTCTCCTCCCCACCACCTCCCCGCCCATCACCATTCCTTGATTTCCCCCCACCCCTCCTTTTTTGCACCCCCTCCCCTCCCACGGTGGACAAAACCCCTTTTCTTGATTTTTCTGGGTTTTTTTCTCCAGGGCTGACAAGTTTATCCAAATATTCCCGGCCTTACGAATCGGCCCGTTTTTCGGAATCGATCGGCGGCTGTAAAAAAATAAAAGGACACTTTTGTGTGTCTTGCAAAAATTTTAAAAACCCTCATGTGTGTTTGTGGGTGGGGGGGGGAGCCCACATGAGGTTACGGGACGATGGAGCCAACAGGGAGGCGAAAGAAAAACTTTCCCCAAAGTTTGAAACGCGTCCGGGATATCCCACGGAAGGGACGCTTGCCTTGCGTGGCCCTCTTCCGTGACCACACAATTTATTTTTTCGATTTTTAGGTCCTTGACGTAAAACCGTTCGCTTAACGACGATTCAAATTGACGCGGCGCCGAAAAAAAGAGGACACTTACGGCCGGTCCTCGCACTTACGTCCGCCGCTGCATTCCGCACGCGATCCGAATTCAAGGGCTTGGCTTGGCTTGTATTTTAGTTGTGGTTGTGGCGTCCGTGGTTGTCATTTATCTCCTTTCCCGGATCATTTTCTGAGAAGTCACGACAAATGGAGAGGGAGGGGGGAAGGAAGTCAGATTCGCTTAATGACCAGGTGATTCCTTTAAACGACTGCAGTGGTTTAACAACCGTGGCAAAAGGAGATTGTAAAGTTGCTTGGTGGCGCGGTGGTTAGAATGCGGCATTGCAGGTTTGACTCTGCCCACTGTCAGCAGTTCGATCCTGACCGGCTGGAGTTTGACTCAGCCTTCCGTCTGAAGGGGTGGGGGGGAGAAGGCTGACTCCGTAAACCCCTTAGAGGAGGACTGGAGAGCACTGTGAAGCAGTATATAAGTTTAAGCGCTATTGCTATTCTGTTCTGTTCTGTCCTCTTCTATTCTCTGTCCTGTCCTGTTCTGTTCTATATTCTTTTCTATTCATTTCTATTATCTATTTATTCTATTCTATTTTCTATGTATTCTATTTTATATTCTTCTCTATTCTGTATTTTTTTCTTTTCTATTCTATTTTCTGTTCTGTTCTATATTCTATATTCTATTCTATTCATTTCTATTATCTATTTATTCTATTCCATTTTCTATATTTTATATTCTACATTCTTTTCTATTCTATATTCTTTTCTATTCGTTTCTATTTTATTCTATTTATTCTGTATTCTTTTCCTTTTCTTTTCTGTTCTATTCTATTCTCTATTCTGTTCTGTTCTGTTTTATTCTATTCATTTCTATCCTGCCCTATCCAATCCTATCCTATATTCTATTCGGTTCTATATTCTATTCTATCCTATTCTATTCTATTCTATTCTCTATTCTTTTCTATTTCCTATTCTTTTCTATTTTATTCTAATCTATATTCTTTATTCTTTTCTATTCTATTTCCTATATTTTATGTTCTATATTCTACTTTTCTGTTTTTATTCTTTTCTATTTTATTCTATTTATTCTGTATTCTTTTCCTTTCTTTTCTATCTATTCTCTATTCTGTTCTGTTCTGTTTTATTCTATTCATTTCTATCCTGCCCTATCCAATCCTATCATATATTCTATTCGGTTCTATATTCTATTCTATTCTATTCTATTCTCTATATTCTATATTCTTTTCTATTTCCTATTCTTTTCTATTTTATTCTAATCTATATTCTTTATTCTTTTCTATTCTACTCTATTTCCTATATTTTAAGTTCTATATTCTACTTTTCTGTTTTTATTCTTTTCTATTTTATTCTATTTATTCTGTATTCTTTTCCTTTTCTTTTCTATTCTATTCTCTATTCTGTTCTGTTCTGTTTTATTCTATTCATTTCTATCCTGCCCTATCCAATCCTATCCTATATTCTATTCGGTTCTATATTCTATTCTATTCTCTATATTCCCATATTCTTTTCTATTTCCTATTCTTTTCTATTTTATTCTAATCTATATTCTTTATTCTTTTCTATTCTATTCTATTTCCTATATTTTATGTTCTATATTCTACTTTTCTGTTTTTATTCTTTTCTATCTTATTCTATTCTAATCTATATTTTTTATTCTTTTCTTTTACTATTCTATTTTCTATATTTTATGTTCTATATTCTTTTCTATTTTCTGTTCTATTCTGTATTCATTTCTATTCTATTCTAATCCTATCCTATCCTAAGGGATGTTACTGCCTAACCATTTTCTGACTCACTTTGGCCAGCTTACAGCTACAACCCTTTTACTCCTCAAACCTGTTTCGTAACTCTAAACCAAGGTGCCCGCAGAGTGGGGAGACACCAAAAGAAATAGACATTGCTTTCCATCTGTCTGTTTTTAACCAGGTTTGGGGTAGCTAGCAGCCCTTCAGAAGATGCAACGGTCACCGAAACCCACCTTGGGGGAACCCACCAGGGCGGGAGCCCACCAGCCACTGGGTATTTTTGGCGGGAGCCGTGAAGCCTCATAAAACCTATGACTGATGTATCCTCGGAAAGCTATAAAAATTTATGGAGGCGAAAAGCCCAGATGCAAAGGCCTGGCTCTGTTCCCCAGCCAGCCGCCCCGCGATGGAGAATTCAACCTGCAGCCAGGATCTGCTTGTGATAACAGCCCCATCTGGTCCACAGAAGCCGACCAAATTGTTTCAACAGCAATAAGGCACACCGCTCTGTGCCTTTTGGGGGGGGGGAGTCTCCACAGCTGGCAAGATTTGCAAAGGATGAAGGCAGAGGGACGATGAGAAAGTTGGAAAAAAATTGTCATTTGCGTTGACGGTGTTTATACGGTATGGCTTGGTCTATTTTCTTGGCCCGCAACTGCTTTGAAATCCACCGAATTTGGTACTCAACCGCATTTTGACGCGAACATTTTTGCCCCGGTACTCGTCTTTCGTTTGCTACTCGACGTGCCAGCTAGAACCTGGTATGGCTTGCTCTATTTTCTTGGTCTGCAACTGCTTTGAAATCCACCAAATCCGGTACTCGACCGCATTTTGATGCAAATATTTTGCCCCACTACTCGTCTTTCGTTTGCTACTTGACACGCCAGCTAGAAGTTGGTATGGCTTGATCTATTTTCCTTGTCCACATCTGCTTTCAAATCCACCGAATCCGGTACTCAGTTGCAATTTGATGTGGACATTTTGCCCTGGTACTCGTCGTTCTTTGCTACTGGACCTGCCAGCTAGAACTTGGCATGGATTTATCTATTTTCTTGGTCTTCAACTGCTTTGAAATCCACTGAATCTAGTACTCAATTGCATTTTACAATACAATACAATACAATAGCAGAGTTGGAAGGGACCTTGTAGGTCTTCTAGTCCAACCCCCTGCGTGGGCAGGAACCTTATACCATTTCAGACAAATGGCTATCTAACATCTTTTTAAAGACTTCCAGGGTTGGGGCATTCACAACTTCTGGAGGCAAGCTGTTCCAGAGGTTAATTGTTCTTACTGTCAATTTTGAGGTGAACATTTTGCCCCTCTACTCGTCTTTCGTTTGCTACTCGATGCGCCAGCTAGAACATGTCGGTTTCAGCTTTCTTGTGAACTCACAACATTATTCCTTAGAGGGAAGATGTGTTTGCTACGCATCAATTTTGCTACTCATCGGGCCTCCCAGAACTGATTTACTCTGAGTACCACTGTATTAAATAGATTTAATATGGCTGCCTAACTGGAAAATAATAACTCTGGTTTCTCTTGTCGTTGGTGTATAGTTTTTAGAGGGATCCCTTGGGCCCTACCATGTGCAGTCTTAGAATAACAGGGTTGGAAGGGACCTTGGAGGTCTTCTAGTCCAACCCCCTTCTCCAGCAGATCTTATACCATTTTGGACAAATGGTTGTCCAATCTCTTCTTGAAAACTCCCAGTTCCTGTAGAGGCCAGCAGTGGGTCAGAGAAAAAGGATGCCCAAATTTGCCTCGCCCCCCCCAAAAATAATAAAGACCCCTCTTCTCCCCATTTGAGCTAAGTCGCATCAAGCTTGTTCGGACCGAGGCTTCCCAAAACCATGGAGCAAACTCCTGGTCCCGACAAAACCCTCCTTTTTATTAATTTCCTGTAAATTCTGCTCATTCGCATCCAGCAAAGTCTTTCAAGGGAGGATTTACGGTCACAGACCTTCTCTGGCTTGGAGAGCTGTCGGGCCGAGATCTGCAGAACTTGGCCAGGAGTCTCGGAGAGTCACGAACCAATGAAGCGAACTCATGGCCTCCTGCAAACTCCACTCCCCTGTCGCTCCTCTTTTATTCCCTCTGGGAGGAGCCATTCATCGTCCACCTGTGGCCTTCCTCCCAAGTCGACCCCTGTTCTTTAGCTGTTCCTTTCACCAGGCAACTCTGCGCATGCGCACCCTGGGAACAGGCTCCACATGTTCTTCTGCCTCACTGACGTCCGACTCTGAAGGCAGCTGAGAACTGTCAGAGGGCCTTGGCCCCCTTCTCTGCCTCCGACGCAGAGCCCTCCTCAGAGCCTTCCCCAGACTCCAGGACTGGCCCAGGTTCCTCCCCAACCCTCCTCACTCTCTGAATCTGCCGCCAGCTCCACTGGCCACAGGCCGGCCACAACACAAGCGCCAAGATACCTTAGCCTCAGAAAACCAGCCGATGCTATATCTCCTAGGCAAGGCAGCCCTCCTGGGCCAGGCAGTGGGGAGGGGAGGGGAGGGGGAAGGGAGGGGAGGGGGCGCAAAGGGTTTTTGCTTCTTTCCATGACGCCAGTTACCTTTCCCGCATGAGGGTGAAAAGTTTGGTGAAAAGTTGAACGCGAGAGGCCACGCAAAGTCTCTTGGTGTCTCCCGGATGGGGTTGGTGAGATGTTCCAAGAAGGTCTCCCGGTCTTAGGTCCATGATGATGGACCAACGTTTGTGATGTCCCTACAATGGACCCGCCTGGACTTGATTCTCTCCCTTTTTCTGTCTCTCTCTGTTTTTCTTTCTGTGTGTGTGTGTCTCTCTTTCTTTCTCTCTCTGTCTCTCTCCTTTTTCTCTCTGTCTGTTTCTGTTTCTGTCTCTCTGTCTTTCTGTCTCTCTCTCTCTGTTTCTGTTTCTCTGTTTCTCTTCTTTCTCTTTCTGTCTTTCTCTCTCTGTTCTTTCTCTCATTCTCTCTCTTTGTCTCTCACTGTTTCTCTTTGTCTCTTTGTCTCTTTTCTTTCTCTCTCTCTTTTTCTCTCCCTCCTTTCTCTCTGTTTCTCTCTTTGTCTCTCTTCTTTCTCTTTCTGTCTTTCTCTCTCTGTCCTTTCTCTTCTTCTCTGTCTCTTTCTCTCTCTTTTCTCTTTGTCTCTCTCTCTCTGTTTCTCTGTCTCTCTTTGTCTCTTTTCTTTCTCTCTCTCTTTTTCTCTCCCTCCTCTTTCTCTCTCTCTGTTTCTCTGTTTCTGTTTCTCTCTTTCTCTCTCTTCTTTCTCTTTCTGTCTTTCTCTGTCCTTTCTCTTCTTCTCTGTCTCTTTCTCTCTCTTTTCTCTCTCTCTCTCTCTGTTTCTCTCTTTGTCTCTCTTTCTTTCTTTTCTTTCTCTCTCTCTTTTTCTCTCCCTGCTTCTCTTTCTCTCTCTCCTTTTCTGTCTCTCTCTCTGTTTCTCTGTTTCTCTCTCTTCTTTCTCTTTCTATCTTTCTCTCTGTGTCCTTTCTCTTCTTCTCTGTCTCTTTCTCTCTCTTTTCTCTTTGTCTCTCTCTCTCACTGTTTCTCTGTCTCTCTTTGTCTCTTTTCTTTCTCTCTCTCTTTTTCTCTCCCTCCTTCTCTTTCTCTCTCTCCTTTTCTGTCTCTCTCTCTGCTTCTCTGTTTCTCTCTCTTCTTTCTCTTTCTGTCTTTCTCTCTCTGTCCTTTCTCTTCTTCTCTGTCTCTTTCTCTCTCTTTTCTCTTTGTCTCTCTCTCTCTCTCTGTTTCTCTCTTTGTCTCTCTTTGTCTCTTTTCTTTCTCTCTCTCTCTTTTTCTCTCCCTCCTTCTCTTGCTCTCTCTCTTTCTCTGTCTCTCTGTCTCTCTCTTTTTCCATTCTGTGTCTCTGTCTGTCTATCTGCCTGCCTGCCTGCCTATCTCTCTCTCTCTCTCTCTCTCTCTCTCTCTCTCTCTATCTATCTATCTATCTATCTATCTATCTTCCTGCCACGATCAGTTCTTTCTGGATTCCTTTCATCTCAACCTCCCTCGATCCTCTCTTGCAGGCTGGCGAAGCTCTGGACCTCAACAAATTTTGCATGGATGGAAACCCGACGACCAACGGGAACTGGTTGAAATATATCCGGCTCGCTCGCTCGAGCGAAGAACAAAATTTAGTGGTGTGTCCCATTAATGACCAGGTATGGACTTTTTGTGCATAGATACACAAACACACACGCACGGGAAAAAATCGTTAGTTAAAGTTGTTGGGAAAACCCAACTTTCTTTTCCTCCTCCTCCTTCTCCTCCTTCCTCTTCCTCCTCCTCCTTCTTTTTCTTCTTCTTCTCTTCCTCCTCCTCCTTTTTCTTCTCCTTCCTCCTCCTTTTTCTTCTCCCTCCTCCTTCTTCTTCTCTTCCTCCTCCTGCTTCTTCTCCTTCCTCCTCCTCCTTCTTCTTCTTCTCTTCCTCCTCCTCCTTCTCCTTCTTCTTCTTTTCTTCCTCCTCCTCCTTTTTCTTCTCCTTCCTCCTCCTTCTTTTTCTTCTCCCTCCTCCTTCTTCTTCTCTTCCTCCTCCTGCTTCTTCTCCTTCCTCCTCTTCCTCCTTATCCTTCTTCTCTTCCTCCTCCTCCTTTTTCTTCTCCTTCCTCCTTCTTTTTCTTCTCCCTCCTCCTTCTTCTTCTCTTCCTCCTCCTGCTTCTTCTCCTTCGTTTTCTTCTCCTTCCTCCTCTTCCTCCTTCTCCTTCTTCTTCTTCTCTTCCTCCTCCTCCTTCTCCTTCTTCTTCTTCTCTTCCTCCTCCTCCTTTTTTTTCCTTCCTCCTCTTCCTCCTTCTCCTTCTCTTCCTCCTCCTTCTCCTTCTCCTTCTTCTCTTCCTCCTCCTTTTTCTTCTCCTTCCTCCTCCTCCTTCTTTTCCTTCCTCCTCCTTCTTCTTTTTCTTCTTTCTTCCCCTCTTCCTCTCCCCTCTACTTCTGTTTTAGCCGCTTGGACTTATTCGGAGGGCCCTGTTTTTGAAAGGCATCCTCAGTTGTTAGGAAAGGGGGGAAAAAAGAGAGAAGGAAATTCTCTTCTGGGGGGAAAAAGAAAAACTGATAATATTCATTTATTACAAGGTTCATTCCTGTCCTTCAGCTTCAAATTCAGTTTTCATTGGTAAGCTCTGCCCTCTAGTGGGGGAACCCCCAAAATGCAGGCTTCCCCCCCCCCCAAAGAAGGTGTGCGTGTGTGTGTGTTTGTGTTACGTCTGTGCTGATAAATAAATAAATAAACCAGGGAGACTAGTATAGATCTATTTCAAGCTATTTAGCTCTCATCAGCTAGCCATGCCCTTATTGGGATTCGAACCTGGGAAGTATTACATGTGAGGCAGTTGTAATTGCCACTAGACCACTGGTTCTCCTCCTGATCAGCTGAGCCAGGGGAACAAGTATATACTGTGTCACAACACCCTGGTATGCCCCAAATATGGGGGGCAGGGTGGAGCAGAACTGCTTCCCTTTTCTGCCTTTCGGCTCACCCGAGGAGACCCTCCAGGCAGAAAGCTATTTGTTTCGTTGCCTTTGTTATATTTGTGTTACGTTTGTGCTGATAAATAAGCAAGGGAGACCGGTATAGATCTATTTCGAGCTATTTCGCTCTCATCAGCTAGCCATGCCCTGACTGGGATTCGAACCAGAGAGGTGTTACATGTGAGGCAGTTGTAATTGCCACTAGACAATTATGGCTAGCTGATGAGAGCTAAATAGCTCGAAATAGATCTATACTAGTCTCCCTTGTTTGTTTATTTATCAGCACAAATGGAAACACAAATGGAAACAAAAAAGGCAACGAAACAAATAGCTTTCTGTCTTCATGGTCTCTTGTGATGAGCCATGTGTGTATCTGTCTGTCTGTCTGTCTGTCTGTCTGTCTGTCTGTCTGTATGTATGTATGTATGTATGAATGCATGTATGAATGCATGTATGTATGTGTATATATCTGTGTGTGTGTGTGTGTATATATATATATATATATATATATATATATATATATATATATATATATATATATATATATATACATACATACATACATACATACATACATACATACATACATACATACATACATACATACATATATATATATATATATATCCTGGTCTCTCTGATTTATTTATTGAACAGCTCATAAAACTAACACACATATCTAAAAAAATTTACACAATGGAATTCATGGCTTTCTGTCTAGATGGTCTCTGGTGATGAGCCGAAAGGCAGAAAAGGAAACAGTATGTCTCCTCCCTTAATTGGGGCCCTAACAGGATGTTGTGAAAACAATTACATGTATGTATGTATGTATGTATGTATGTATGTATGTATGTATGTATGTTATGTATGCGTATATGTATACACACATACACACACACACACACACATATACACACACACATTTTTCTTTCTTTGGGGAATATATATGGTGCCTCGTGGTGCCGTGGGTTAAACAACGTCGATTGGTGACACCCAGGGGGAGAGCCTTCTCCGTGGGAGCCCCTGCCCTCTGGAACGAATGGCCCCCGGAATTAAGAACTATCCCTGACTTAGGCACCTTCCGTCGTGCTCTCAAAACCATTTTTTTCCAACAAGCCGGGCTGGCATAAAAACGAATGTTTAAATACAATTTTTTATTAATTTTAATCAGGGTTGGTTTGGTTTTTTAATTTTAAGAGAGGCCAAATTGTTTAATATATTTTTTAAAACTTTTATATATCTGTTTTACTTTGGCTGTACACTGCCCTGAGTCCTTCGGGAGTAGGGCGGTATAAAAAACTAATAAAACTAAACCTAAACCATATCTGTGTGTGTGTGTGTGTGTGTGTGTGTGTGTGTGTGTGTGTGAGGTTTTTTGAGCTGATCAATATATATTTGTTTCCACAATCAATATATATTTATTGATTTGTTTCCACAACACCCTGTTAGGCCCTCATTAAGGGAGGAGACATAGTGTTTCTTTTTCTGCCTTTCGGCTCATCACCAGAGACCATCTAGACAGAAAGCCATGAGTTCCGTTGTGTGATTTATTTATTTTTATATGTGTGTTACGTTTTTGAGCTGATTTTGAGCTGATTTATTGATCAGCTCAAAAACGTAACACAAACACACACACGTGTGTGTGTGTGACACAACCATGTGTGTGTGTGTGTGTGTGTGTGTGTGTGTGTGTGTGTGTATGTATGTCACCTGTGAGAGTTTTTTTTTTTTAACTTTTTTAAGTTCACCAGCCGAGGTTTTTCCATCTATTAAGTTAATATTTGACAGACCGCTCGGCTGTATGGGGAACGATGTGGCAGAATGCATTGGCTTTAAAGGAGAAGGAGAAGGGAGGGGGGGTTGAGGGGGGGCGAAAGTAAACAGAAGTCAGGAAGAAACAATAACAGTTTTGTGCCCATAAGAGGGGGGGGGGGGGGAGAAGCAGGCAAAGTGAAATGGAAGAGGATTCTTTTCCGCTTGCTGCAGGATGGTATGTATTATAGACCCTGAATGAATCTTTCTTTCCGTTGGAATCGGTGCGTGGCCCCATTCGGACGCCGCGGAAATTTGCCCTGCAAGCCAGGATTGCCCCCTTTTTCGTTACGAATAACTTTGGACGCCCGAGTAACTCCTGTGTTTAATTTCTCTCTCCCACCCTCTTTTTCCCTCCCTCCCTTCCTCTCTCTCTCCCTCTTTCTCTCCTGCCCCTTGTCATCAACGTCTAGATTTATTATAAAGTTATTAGAGAAATTGAGCCGGGAGAAGAGCTGCTGATGTATATGAAAGAAGGAACGTTGTCAGCTGGAAACCTGCCCCCTAGTTTGGAAGGTGAGACTCGTTTCTTTTCTTCCCCAAAATTAAAACCCGTTGCGTTCCAAGATACAAAAATGCAGGTGGTTTATCTGGAACCATTGCACCACCAGAATGGATCATCTGAGCCCCAGCTCTACTGATAAAGCACATAGTGAGTACTGTCACCATGTGCTTTACTGCTCAACTGTTTTTACTGTACCAGGGAACTCTCCTTAGAACAAAAGAGCATATGTATGCCACAGATCCAAACTTGTAAATAGTGCCATCTACTACCAGAATGGATCATAGGAGCCAGCTCTATTGATAAAGCACATGGTGGGTACTATCACCATGTGCTTTACTGCTGCTTCACTGTACCAGGGAACTCTACTTAGAACAAAAGAGCATATGTATGCCACAGATCCAAGCTTGTAAATATTGCCATCTACCACCAGAATGGACCATCGGAGCCAGCTCTACTGACAAAGCATATGGTGAGTACTGTCACCATGTGCTTTACTGCTCAACTGTCTTAACTGTAACAGGGACCTCTACTTAGAACAAAAGAGCATAGAGCAGTGATGGCGAACCTTTTTCACCTTGGGTACCTACACTCATAATTTAATACCCCTCTAAACCCTGCCACATGTGTGTGCATGCATGACCCCTCCCCACATCCCCGCGCAAGAAACAGCTTTCTTGGCATCTGGGCAGGGCAAAAACAGCCTCCCACGCCCCCCTGGAGGCCCTCCGGAGGCTGAAAATGCCCTCCCAGAACCTCTAACTAACATACTTAGTTTATTTACATTTATATCCCACCCTTCTCCGCAAAGGACCCAGGGCGGCGCACAGGAAATTTAAAAACATACAGAGTACAAAAATAAATACACAATTTAAAATATACTCTTAAATGCATACTGATGGCACCATGGATGGGGGTGGGGGGGCTTCCCTCCTCCGAGTTGCGTATCACACAGAGGCAGCGCAGCTTAATGGCTTCCCGAACAAAAACTCCCCATCATCAGAAAAGCATTTGACGGTTCAATTCTTAGCCTTTTCCACATTTTTTCTATCCTTTCTTTATTTTTATTTTTAATATCCCTGTCGTCTTCCGGGTGCGCTTCAAGGTGTTAGTTATCATCTTTAAAGCGCTCCATGGCTCGGGACCTAGCTATTTGCGGGATCGGATCCTGCCTCATACATCCTCATGGCCGATTCGCTCCCACAGAGAGGGACTTCTCCGGGTGCCGTCCACTAGACATTGTCAGCGGGCGACGCCCAGGGGAAGGGCGATCTCTGTGGCGGGCCCGGCCCTCTGGAACGACCTTCCCCCCGATATCAGGACGACCACGGACCTCCGCTCCTTCCGTCTTAAATTAAAAACTCACTTTTTCTGTCTGGCCGGCCTGGGATAAGTCTCTATGTCTTTGGGGTTTTTATTGGGAAATTAGTACTGCTAAGGTTTTAATGGGGAAATTTTAGCGCAGGTTATGTTTAATTTGTTTTTAGAATTGTTCGTATGTATTTATTGTTTTTATTCTACCTGTGCACCGCCCCGAGTCCCTGCGGGGAGAGGGTGCGGTTTTATAAATATTAAATATTATTATTATTATTATTATTATTATTATTATTATTATTATTATTATTATTATCCCACTCACCCCCTCCTTTTTTCCCCCCTCCTTCGCTGGGGCACACATTTTTTTTCATGCTAAAAGGGACCCTACAAAGATGAGTCCCTTTTGGGAGATAGGGCGGGATAGAAGTCTAATAAAATAAATAAATAAAATAAATAATTATCTTTATTTCCCCCCATTTGTTTCCTTCCCCCCCTCCCCTAATACAGCCAGACCCCCTTATCACCTCCCTTATCACTGCAGGAAATTAGAGCAGGACACTTCAATTCTTTTTCAAGCTGGCCGCAGGCATATAATTGCCTTCCCCTCTGATCCCGAGCAGGAAATCTCCTTTGACCTCCTCCGGGTTTTATTACCACAGGCGGTCCTCAACTTAGGGCCAAAACGAAGCGCCCAAATTCCCGGGGCTGAGCGCGACCTTCGTTAAGCACGTCTTCCCTTCCTCGCGACGGCCGTTAAGGGAAACGCTGCCCTCGTTAAACTAGTGCCACGGTTGTTAAGTGGATCTTTCCCCATCGGAAGGTCGCAAAAGGGGATCCACGTGCCACCGTCATAAATACGAATCTTCGGAACTTTGATCGCATTCTTGGCCCCGTCGTTAAGCGAATCTCTAAATATGAACCAGCCGTCCCACATCCGAATTTTGGTCGGAGATGCTACGAAGGTCGTAAGTCTGGAAAAACGACCCCTACGTCGTGTTTTTTCCCCCGCCCCGTTGTAACTTTGAACGGTCACTAAACGAATTGTTGTAAATCGAGGACTGACTACGTAGGGATACAAACACACACACACCCGCCCCGGTGCCAAACAAAGAAATGAGCATTAATTATCATTTAATTTGAAGCTTTTAAATCAAAAGTTTGAAAAACGTTTGCAAATTCCTGTCTTGGAAAGTCAGATTCGCTCGTTTCAATTTGGGGGGGGGGCAGCACACACACACACACACACACACACCCCTATGCTGACATACACATACACACACCCACATAGACACACAAACGTTGCATAGGATTTAAGAGTTTAACTCAATTCCGGTGCTCACCCCGTTCGAGAAAGCGTGAAATTTCCATTGCCAAGCCAAACGTTTAATGGGCAGAAACTGAAGAAAGGGAGAGGGAAAAAACACAAGAAAAGGAGAGAGAGAGAGAAAAAAACCCAGGATAAACTGCATGGCAAACAGAAGGGGAAAAGAAGACGAAGAAAAGAATGAAAAACTAACTTTATTCTCCCGGAAAATTTACAGCGTGGGGGAAATGAGATTGTTTGACTTGGCCCTTGTGTCAGGATGCTGCCTTGCGAGCGTAATAATAGCTGCCCTTCTCTTTAATTCGTTTGACCTTGGCTGCGATAATTTATTGTGTGCTTTAGAGGAAACACACACACACACCTTCTGCACAACCCTTTCTTTTAAAGCAAAGACTTGAACGGGAGGGATTCGGCTTTTCCATGCCAAAATCCTCAGCTCTTAGCATCGTATCCCCTCAAAAAACAGAGAATTATTCCGAGCCTAAATATGACCCAAGACAAAACTCAACGTGGTTTTCTTTCTTAAAAATAAAATAAAATAAAATCATGATTTTTAACACCCTGGTCAGGTTGGAAAGAAAGGTGCCAAAATAGCTCTAAAGTCAAATTTATGCACCCCTTGCCCACCCAAAATCTGCCGAAAGAGAAATAGGATTGCAATCAAATCGATCTGATTTGGGGGGAGGAAAAACCTTCTTAATATCAATAATCAATACTTTTATTTATAACCCGCTCTCTCTCCTCAAAGGGACTCGAGACGAGGCACAGGGAAATTAAAAATACATATAAAAACCACAAACAATACAGTATTAAAAAGAATTAAATTAAAACCCTGCGCTAAAATCCCATGTTAAAACTAAGACAGACTTGTATTCACATACAAGCTTCTGAAGCTTGTATGTGAATAAGGCAGAGGTCGTTTTAATGATCATGTGAACGTTATTTTTAATATTTTATTAAAGGAACAAAAAGGTCCTTACCCCCAAGGACTTTTCCATTGAAAAATCCTCGTTCTAGGAAAATTGATACGACCGTCAGAGAAATTTATATTTTAAGAACGCCTCCGTTTTTAATTATACATTAAAATTTCGTTTGGTTGGAGAAGCTACAGCTGGGGAAAAAAATAGTGAATAGCCAAAAATTTCCATCGTTAAGTGAGGTGGTTGCGAAGGGCCCCATTTTACGACCTTTCTCCCCACCGTTGTTGAGTGAATCCCTGCAGTTGTCAAGTTGGGAAGAGAATCTAGCTTCCCCGTCAAATTTGCGAGTCGCAAAAGTAGATCCCGTGACCCCGTGACACTGACACCGTCATAAATATGAGTCCGTGGCGTCCGAATTTGGATCACGGGGATGCCGCGCCGGTCGTATGTGTGAAAAACGGCCCTAAGTCGCTTTTCCCCCCCCCAATGAATCAACGGCCTGTCTCTTTAAGCCACGCGGGCTTCAATTCCCAGAATTCCCCGGCTGGGGAATTCTGGGAGTTGGAGTCCGCGTGGCTTCAAAGTCGCCAGGACTGAGGAAATTGGCAAGGTCTCTGCTTGAGTCTCGCACCCGTCCGTCCATGTGTTCGATTCCAATCGTTTCTCCACAAATATTTTTAGGTATAGCTGATAAAGGAGGAGAGCCTGTGGCTCAGTGGCTCATACAACTGTCTGATATGTAATACAGCCCCGGTTCGAATCCCAGGAAGGGTATGGCTAGCTGATGAGAGCTAAATAGCTTGAAGTAGATCTATACTACTCTCCCTTTATTTATTTATTTATTTATTTATTTATTTATT